>JAYRBW010060764.1:0-31178 GCA_036023295.1 Invenusta paracnida | reverse complement strand
TTAGCTGCTCATATACTAACTCTTTCTTTTATTGTATACATTTATACTTTTCTATATTTTTGTATATATATATATATATTTTTACTGAAATATAATTTATTTATTTAAATGCGGGTAAATAACGAAAAAGTGCCCAAAATTTGATATAAAAAAAATAAAATATACAACAACTTTACAGTTTAGGACAGTAATTTAGGTCTACTTTACTTTTTTTCAATAATAAAAATATATATAATAATACAGTAGACTAAATTATGTTCACTATTATATGAAACAAAATTTAGTGTCAATATGGTTAATCAGTATATCATCATCACATATAGTTGACTAATCAAATGAATGTTTGGATTCAATATTTCCATTAATAATGGTATTCTTGCCAAATAAGAATAGTGTTACTATCGGAAACACTGGATCCAAACATTCATTTAATTGACCAATAACATGGGATGATAATATACTGATTAACCATATTAAAAGATTCTACTTTTTTTCATACAACTCTTAGATGAAGTCTTTTCTGAATTATATCATAATACTTAAAATAAAATACATAACAATTTAAGTCATTTTATAATACCTATATAATTTTATTACAATATATACAAATATTGTATATTTTGTCCATCTACCACATATGGAGATCACAGCTGCCAGACACTAACACAGACCTGTCATAAAAACTCCTGCCATCTCCCTGATTTCTGGGAGATCTCTTAGAAATAGGCAATTTATCAGATACCTCCAGTCTCCCAGACCCAGTTGCCACACAAAACCTCTGCAATTTTAGTAATACAGTCAAACCCTGGTTTTATGCCCCCCAGTTATCCACCAACCCTGCTTTATTGCCACCATTTTGTGGAACTACAAATTTCCTTATATGCATTTTAATATAGTTTAACCACCAACCCCACATCTGCCATCCGCCAATCAAAATTGAGAACAAATGCAAAATTTCTGTGTTATAAAACCTTGGTAGGTATATCTGCAAACCTGGCTCTTTTTCTAGCACAACAATAAATATGTGTGTCTGTATACTGTAAATGAATATACATAATATATATGAAGTATTAAAGGATTCATAATTTAAAATAATAACATTGACAATTAAATTGTAAATAATATAATTATGTGAACTAAACATAAATACATTGTATTTATCTAGTATACATACATACATACATAAATTTAACACTTAAAATAGAACTGATTATCCTCCAATCCCAATTAACCACCACTTTTCACTGGAACCAAGGCTGGCATAAAACTGGGATTTGACTGTAGTACAAAAAACTCCCATTTTTACTCTTTTTTGTATATCACAAAAACCTTCCAGAATTCTACCATATCAAGCTCCAATCAAAAGAGTATTCTCTATGGTGAAGAAGAATGACACTCAGTACAGGTCTTCTCTAAAGCATGATGAAATGCTGTATCATATTCTGGTGTTCAAAATCAACAATATGTACTTTTGTATGGACACCAAATTTGAGTCTGATCTACTCAATAAAGTCAGTAAGGCATGTAATTCCTAACTATTTGCAAGTTAAAATAGACTTATGAACTATTAATTTTAATTGGCATGTCTTGCCATAAATATACTTATAGGGCTACTGTGTCTAAGTCATTGAATAAACTTATGTAGAGTTTATCAGCAAATTATATATAGACAGCATTTTGTAAACTTAGGCTCACCTAGGCTTAATTTGTCTATGCAAAGTTTAGTCCTTTAATAAATGTATTTTAGATATACCATTATATGTGTAGAGTATTGTAGATATACAATTTGTTCAAACAAAATTATAAATGTTTTTAGAATAATTTAATTTTATATCATTATTTTAACTCTGTCAGTAAGTAATGGAGGTTGGGGCAAAGGGTTTAAAATGAAAAGTTGGTAATAATGGACAAAGTTTGTGATGTTTCCCTTCAAATATAACCAGTATGCCCTCATTGCTTGATCTCCCTGATTACAGCACCCATTTCAGGGAGATCTCCTGGATTCCAATACTTTTTGTATGGCAGGTCTGCAAGCATTAAGTCAATAGTGGCTTGAATAACTACGAGAGGTATTGCTGCACATTCTCAATGCACAGTGTTAAGAAGTTTACCAATGGCAATATTGAACACTTCTTTGTTCTCCAATTTAGCCCAAAAATTCTTGATAAGGCAAAGGTCAAGAGTCTGATGGTCAGGGAAAGATGGGCCCAGCAACTTTTGTAAATAGTGATATTGCCCTGCTGAAATAACATGCCTCTGCCAGTTAGATAAAGTGGCAGTAGCTGTGTGATAAATGTCTGGATATACTGCTCAGTATATTCAAAGTACCATGAACAGTTTAAAGAACACCTAGTTCTATCACCAGGGACTGTACCTTGAATAATCCTACCTTTTCTTGACTAAACTGTTCAATGTGTAAGACCCTGTCATTGTTAAGCACCATGATAGCAAAAATGATTGAATTTGTGTTCTTCAAATTGATTAGGTTTTTTTAAAAGTATATATTTTCTCAGATATATGGCACTTACTTTTATTGCAGAGATTGTTCAATGTAAAAAATGTGAAAATTTCAGATTATAATAAAGAACAGAAAAAACAGTCCTTTTTCTTAAGATATGTGACAAAGGGCTTTCTGTATTAGTAAAATATATATTTTCCTAAAAATAATTAATTTTAAATCTTACTTTAAAAACATTTTACACAATTTATTACATTTTAATTATAATAATTTATTCATTTATTCATAAATTAATTAATAATCCTTTTCATCTAAAGTCAACATTTTTATATATAGTGTTTTAATAGATATTTATGAAATGAGTGGTAGTGTTTTATTTATGCTCAATAACTTGAAGACAGAAAAGAGTGAATCACATATCCTGTATTCAATTACCTTTGATTCTGATTGTTAAACATCCTGATATTGATCACAATGACAAGACCCATTTAAAAGAACTTCTCCATAGCAAGCAAATAAGTTATGCTAATTACCCTTTCTTCTTGGAGAGAGTCAAAGAATTTTATCAAAATGATGTTAACCAACTCCTCTGAAAAACTGCATTTGGACAACATTGTTTTAATAAATTTGCTTATTTTAAATCCTGGCAATAGTCAAGAAACATGGTCTACTGTAGCTATTCAGCACCTAACAGTAATGATGAAACTGCTTCCACAAGATACAATAGATAATATCAATGATGAAATATGTTAATTAACATTTCATATAACATTTGCTATCAATTTTATACCAAGTTTATTTTTGTTGAAATTACTAGCTCCAGGTTAAAAGTTGAATTTACTAACTATAAGGCCCTAAACATTTATTACTAATTACATTTATTCTAGGCAGTATTTATACACCAACAGTTAATTATGCTACCACCAAGAACATTTAACACTTACAGATTTATTAATTTTGTCAAGTTAATTCAAAGATTATTGGTTATTGACAGTCATATTGCTATTCTAAATTATGTCATATGCAGGCAATGTCTCTTTCTGCTTCCCCATTCTGAGAAAGCATCAATCACTCTGCTTTTCTACACTTGCAGTTAGTGTATGCAGGATACCATATAATTGATTAGTCTTTTCTCTCCTCACTTGTGAAGGCATATCATTAAGAAGGGTGAATAAAACAGCCCATGTGCATTCTACATCATGCAGGGTGAATGTCTACCCATAAGTGGTGACTGTTAAGCAGCTTATGTGCATCCCACATCTTCCATTACACATTAACTTACTATGTGAATGTCCTGTTGAAAGGGGTTTCCTGCTTGCTATTGGCTCATGCACACTGATGTGCTATTGTAATGTACTGGAAAAAAATCCCTATGACATAAGAAAAGCAATTTAGGTAATTATTGCTCAAAAATTGTTCCTTCATGCCTCATTTAAATTATGATCAGCAAATTCAGATCGTCACCTTGCAATCACAGCTTTATGGATGTGATCATTGACAATTTAGTGACTCTTAGTAAAGGACAGACCACTCATTCAGTAGATGACCTGCCCAGACCATGTCAGTCAAGGATCTTCAGTGTTGGCAAGACAAGGCACTTGTCCAGATAAGTGCAGCCAACCCTCAGCTTGTAGCTCATCAGCTGTGCCAACACTGGAGTCTGGAGCATGAAATGTGTGCTTGCACCTCAACAGTTTAAAGTGGCCTGCATAATTGCATTGCTATGTGCAAGCCACTCCTCACAGAGCATCACATGGCTGCCAGACTTATGCGGGCTCGAGAACACCAGCATTGAACAGCCAAAAGGTGGAAACGGTGCTTCTTCTCTGATGAGAGCCCACTTCCCCTTGTCATGTCATGGCAGCAGCATTATGTGAGACATCAAGGAGGTACAGTCCTGCAGCAATAGCACATCCAGCCCTGTCATCCAAAATCATTCTGTGTGGAGGCTTTTCACACAATGGCATCACCCTTGGTGCGAGTACATGGCACAGTAATGGCAGAGGCCTACTACAACATACTGGGTGACTCCTGCTGCTGAACCTGTCTGCTAGAGGTCATACCTTCTAGAAAGACAATGCCAATAGTCATCAGGCTTGATGAAGCAGAAAGAAATTGCTTGCATATGGCATAATTTAGTGGCTAGTATAGCAATATGACTGTTAATAACTGGATAACCATTAAATTAACTTGACAAAATATCTGTAAAAGTTTTAAATTTTCTAGGGGGCAGCATAATTAACTGTTGGAGGTGTAACATCTGTTATTTTAAAATTTTATCAACTGAACAATTATAATTTCATTTCAGATTTTAATCTATCTAATTATACTACAACAAGTTATTATATATAAATATATTTCAATACTTTGATGTAATGTTAAACCAGTGAGAATAATAACAAATAGTATTTAATATATATTACATTCTTACAAATCTTAATTATTTATATGAAAATATATTTATTTGAAAATATATTTATTTAGTAAAGTAATGTAGTAATTACTAATTAATAAAAATAAATAGCAAAACATGGAATAAAAAAGTAGGATTGTAAAATGCAATTTTAAAATATTTTAATGATTGATAACAGTGTTTATAATATGTCAATATTTTATTTTCGTGCTTAATGAAATATTTTAAATTTAATTTTGACATATTTAAATACATATTTCTTACTGTATGATTTTTTTCAAAGAAATTTATTTGTTACAAATGCTTTTTTGTCAAGAATATGAAACTTGAAATTAAAAATTTATTTGTTGCTCTTTAATTTAAAATAGAGCATCAAAATTAAAGATATATTTTAGAGCAAATTGATGTAGACTATATTTTTTAAATGAATCATTAAATGCATTACATAACAAAAGAAAGTAAATGTTATTCATGCAAACAACTTCTTTAAAACTCAAACAAACCATTTTATTAATATATATATATTAGATTTATTTTTGTGCTTTGATTTGGACACAAGCACACAAAGAAATCAGATACATGATCCACTTTATTTTTATGGTAATGCCAAAACTTCTAACTTTTGGAATGAACAATTTCTAAAGAGATTCTCTATTGGAAAATACTCTGTAAACAAGATATATATTTTAGAGTCTTGTTTAGTTTTAATTAGAATTTTCATAATTTAAATAAAAATTACAATATTGTGATACTTTTAAATTTAGAACAGATGTATTCCGGATTTATATGTTTCAGTAGATTTGAACCTATTTTTCACCTAGTGAAATATAATTTTATTTACAATAAAATAGAGCTATTTATGCTTGCTCTACCATAAAAAAATACCAATTGCATTGATTTTAACTAAAACATTATTCTTCACAATATACAGTCAAACAAATTATGTCAATCACAGCTTTTAAATGTTACATTAAAGTCTGTTTGCACCTTTTTAAGATGAAATTAAGTATTTCAGAATATGCTTTAAAAAACTGCCATTCACATTTTCATAGTAATATTAATATATAAAATAACAAATACCTATGTAACAATATATTGTTAAAATTGGTATCTATCACCCCTTTATAACAATGCATTTTGGCTCAGTGCATTTGTTATAAAGAGGTGATAGGTACCAATTGTGCCATTTGCAATTTTTAAACAAAACATTGGGCACACATACATTCAAACAAAAACGGCAATATAAAGCCAACATTATGCCAAACATACTTTCAGAACCAAATATAGAACATGGCATATAATTTATTAAACAGCTTTGTTTTTAACAATATATAGTCACATTTTTAAACATATCAATTATTAACAATAGTTTGTGTTTAAACTCAGTTTAAAAAGGCATATTTTTTTTATTTTAAAAAGGTATCCTGAAATATTTTAGTTCTTTATTATAGTGTAGAGTATACATGTTTATGCTATTTTTAAGTATTTATTTTTATATAAAAAACAACATTTTTACTTTAAAGGGTAGTTTTTATTTTTTGCACAATTCCAATTAGGCATATGTTTATAGCAAAATTTTATGACTGACTAACATTATTTTCAAAAATATGTTTTCCATATTATACCTAAATACAATAAAATGTAGTGTTTACTATAAGATTAGCAAATTCCCTGTTTTTTTATAACAAATTCTTGTTTTATTCAACACCACATACTATTATTTAACATTTTAGCTACATTGTTTTTTTCTAAATTTCCTCTTTTCAGGTAGGCAAGGAGTTTTTGGGAAATGAGAAGTTGGGGGATACAAGGCAGGTGACAACTGTCATTAAAAAGACCAAAAAATCAGCCCTTGTGAAGACTACTACCATGGCTGCAGCCATCAAGGAAGGTTAGTTTATACATTACAAAGTACTAAATATTGGATCATTTTTTGTGTTTTCAAAAAATATTTATTTCATGGTGATGTTAAAGATATTTTGTAGAATTAAATATTGTAATGAACTTCAGGTGGGATTATACAACTCCAATATTTTCAATATTTAAGTAAATTCCTATATTTTTGAGAAGCGAATGTTATATCCCTTTGGTGGATTGCACAAAGCGGTATTAGCTTAGTCCTAGGAGTAACTAGAGGAAAATCAATTTATTTACTACCGCATGGATTACACAAAGCTACCAGGAGTAAGCTTGGTAGAAAATATTTGTGCCTATAACTAAATCTGAGAAAAGTCTATATAATTACTAACACGGCTTGCTCCCAGGCAAGGGTAGGTATAGGAGTGGTATTATTTTATTATTTCATTGTTTTTTATGTTATCGGCTTACCTTTGTACTATAAAAGGCGGGATATATTAATGCAACGGGCTTTGCAAACGAATTTTTTGAGAACGAATTTTTCATAATACATCACACCTATTTGATGCTTTCAGTGATGCGGAGTTTAGAATGCGATACCGTTTATATGTGTACAAATAATTTAATAAATAATATTCAAATTCACAATGATATACCTACTCATAGAAATAAAGCAGCTTCACCCGAACAACCCTGGCTATATTTTTAATATCACTTCGTTTTTTTATATCCGTATTCTTCGACCATATGAAATTAATTATTCGATATTTAAGCTTACCTACATATCCTCGTATTAAATTTTCATAGCACTTCTTTTCACCAATTGCGAGCATAATAAAACAAGTCCATGGTTATCATATTATTTTAACATGAAAATATAAAAATAGACCTGGAATTCCCTCATTTTTAATTGGTTGCCATTAAATCAACATCACAATTTCTCTTACTTTACTCCTTGGTAGTAGCTACGCCAACCAGAAGCCAATACTGCTTTGTGCAATCGAAATTGCTCCATTGTAGTAGCTACGCCTGGTAGTAACTTTACTCATGGTATTAACTAATACCGCCTTTTATGCAATCCACCCCTTGATTGTTCTTGAGGTCCTATGTTAAAAAATGTAATAAAATCTGTAGTAGTGTAGGGATGGTCTTTTATATAATCTATTCATAATTTAAAGAAGCTCAATTCCAAAAATTTCCTACCCTCTTAATTTGCTTGCTAGTGTAATTAATATGTTTACATTTACTAAATCTTGTGTTAATTCATCTTAAAATTTCAAAATTTACGACTCTTAAACTCACTTGGTTATTGTAAATAATGTAAGTGTGTATATATGTATCTCGGACTAAATGTATTTGTATGCAGTGAATTTGTATACCATATTTACTATTATTTGAAAAATTATTTATATTTATATACCAATATATTTTTATGCCTAAAATATTTTGACTGAATTAGAACTTACTATTTTATTAAGTATACATTTACTAGGATATAAAGGCATACTAATCTCATTTTTACTTTATAGAACAACTTAAATTTGCAAACTCAGTAATAATTAATTATACATCTATTCAAAATGTAATTTGACTGAGAATAATGTTGTCTCGTTTTATATGCATATTAATTCTTATTATTTAGTTAAAAACAATGATTACAAGTTGCCAATAAGGACACAAGAAATATGTGAAACAATGTATGTCAACAATTTTTAGTGTATGTTGTTACATGTAAAATATACTGACAAATATGGGCATAAATCATGTTACACATAGAAACGAATCTGTCGACACGTTTTCAAATATGTGTAACATGTCACACATAAACATGAATATGTTGACATAATTGTTAAAATGAGTAACGTGAGACATTATATAATTTAAATATGTGTTACATATATACTGAATTATGATTGCATTTTCACATATTTTATGTGTAATTGTTTTTATCTGCTGTACGTAAATGATCAATAAAATTCCTATATTTTTGAAGAGTGACAGTATCACCCATGCAGAATTTTTTTATGAATAATGTAATAACTATTCAGTGTTGTTTCGGTAGAGTTTTGTCGTATCTAATCATGTCGAATGGCGTGTTATTAGATTTATTTGGCAATTTATATATTTCTGCATATATATATGCAATACATATTTGGCTACTTATTTTCGAACAATAAGGTTTTACATAAATAAAAAAGTAATATCATGCAGTTACATACTGCAATGTTTGTTATTTAAAATAAAACAAAATAAGAATATGAAATACATTCAAATAGTATATCGAATGTTAGGGCTTAGTGTTTAATTATAACAACTTTTTTTTACAAAAAATATAAATTTCAGTATTCCAAGATTGGCATTATAATTATAAATATTCAATACCATCTTGATGTTTTTAGTACAAAATATACAAAAAGAGTAGAATGTTTAATATCACTGGAATATGTTTCAGCTTCTACCTTAGCCACTTTCTATCATAATTGTTTGGTTGAAAATGGTTCGATTAGAACCTGAAATATTCCAGTAATATTAAACATTTAACGGTTTTATCTATTTTGTATTGGAATTGTAAAAAAAATAAAGGGTCGTTTGCTCGTCTTGTTGGTACCAGCACCCGTAAGGCAAGCTTATTGTTGAACACCAACATGGTCGTTGGTCACCAATAAGGCAATTGCTTGACTTGTTGGTTGTCACCAACATGATAAACTATTTATTTATGTATGAAATTTTTCATTGTAGAATTTGATTAGCGACGCTCAATTTGTCGATGTTTGTGTATCTATACGTTCTAATTTAGAGTGTTATCCATATTTTAGTATTTGGATTTACTTGACAATTAACTACTGATAATTTTGTTTTCATAATTGTACCTTTGATACTATTTTCTTGTAACTATACACTTATAAATATTGGATATTAAAGTGTTACTTGCTCCAAATTTATACATTAAATAGAAATACAGATAAAAATAAATATTAGAATTTATTAATAGACATGTAAATTTAATTACCGATGAGTAAAATGAGTTGGATACCAATATGTGATCTTCTAATACATTGTTTAGATGTCTGTACATATTTTGTGATTAAATACTACACAAAAAAAAATGTTGATAAAATTGGCCCTGTGGTTGCGCCCTGGTTCATTCTGGTGAATCACTGCGGCGTCATTAGCTACGTTGACCTCTTAATCCAGGTTTTGAAATCGATCCAGGCATGTTGTCATTTAGTTAAATACAAAAGTTGTGCAAAATTGCGCAGGCAATGATAACATGAGTTACTTTCACAGGTTGAAATCGCAATCCGCGATTAGAGTTCTCTAATATGTAGACAAGAGAACCGACTTGTGCAGGCCAGTCCAAGCGTTTGTATTTATCGGAGTTTGCAGCAGCAAGTTCGTGAGCAGATTGTTTCGATATGCGAAAGCGATAAATGAATTCTGTTTCGGTACGTGGAAAATATCTCCGAAAATACGTGGGATGGGTTCAATATTGAATTTTTGCCCAAAAAGCAAGGATATCCATTGCGAAAGCTATAAGTGATTAAATTATTCAGAATAAATCACAAAGCTATATTAATAGATATTTATATGCAATAAACTATACAAAGCTGGCTTCTTATTGGATGATATGCATCAAAATGATATGCACCAATGTCACCAAAATTGTATTGGTGTTGGTACCAACAAGACGAGCTAATGACCCAAAAGCAAGATTACTAACAATAACATTTGATTCGAGAATTGCGATTCACTATATACAAAGAATAGCTGAGGTTATATGACTGTAAAAGTAAATTAAGTTATAAGAATTGAAAAAGGTCGACTTTGAATATAAGCATTTATTGTATACATTTAAAAGTTCACATTGGACATTTAGTATGTCCACCGAGCACCGCCGATAAGTTTAACATATTTTTATCAATCTGATGTAAATTAAACAGTTGTCATATCTTGCAATAATATGCACACTATCCCCATATTTTTTATTAACATAATATTACTAGTCAATCAGCCTGTACATTCACAGTAAAACCCAGATTTATATCATTTTCTTACCTCGGTTTCCAGCTCGTTATATTTTGGGAAACGACGCGAAACTGACCAACATGAACAGTGGTCGGCAACTCCGCACGCGACCACCACGACCCGCCCCGGCCGCCAAGAAGCCCAAGTTGAAGCGTCCTGGAACCATGGCACGTACTGCCAAGGAAGGCAAGTCCTTCCTCAAGCGTGCAAAGCCAGCTGGTGATAATGGCCCTGATGCTACCACTGATTAGATTTGTTACCGTCTCAGGTGTCTCTACTTGCAAGTCTTCATAAGGTATTGATGCGTCGATGATATTTTGTTTCTTAGTATTCTATATTCATTATTCAAATTATGTTGTTTTACTCCTTGTCAAAAAGTTTTGTGTTTTAAGTAGTTCGAATACTTTGTGGTTTAATTTATTCTAGGTTCTATATTGATTCTAAATTAATACAATTTATGTCGCTGTACGATTTTATTTGTTGTAAACGACGAATTAGTAATGTTGTGTATATTGTGTTGTACCTACAATGATTACAATTTCATAGAATTATTTTTTATTCTGTTCAAAAGATTTTAGTGTGATTGATAAATATTTTACATATCATTGTATCTATATTTTTTACATATGCAATTTTAAAAGTTTTATTAATGTTTTAGTGCACAGTAATATACGGCCAAAATTATTAGAAATATAATAACCCTGCAAATATTAAATGATTACTTTAATGATAATAAATGTAAAAATTAATATCTATACCTGTTAGTTTTGTAGTTTTCCTTTGTTATTATATTCTTTCTATTACATGTTCAATATAACGTTTAGTTATGATTGGATATGCGTGCTATGTATATTTCAATTTAATATTGAAAGAGTTAAGCTTGCCGTTATTCTGTTTTTAAAGGCTGGTGGTATCAGCTGTTTAGCATTAATTATACAGTATAATGCTTGTAATGATTATTTTATTCTTAGTCTAAGTGATTTCTTCAATTTATTTATTTATTCTGAATTCATTAATGTGTAATATGAGTCATCATCTCGTTGAATTTTGATCACTATAGCTTTCAGCATCCATTGTTTGACTAGGGGGCGTAACGTATGTTTAAATGAAAATGTAACTAGTTTGTAATTGTGAAAACACATTTGTTTGTACCCAGTTATTACTATTTGTTTCTTGTAATAAAAATCGTGCAGCCTTTTGGGTTTTATAAATGTTATTTTATGCATACTTTGATTTGGACTAAGCATTTCTGTTGAATTTTCCTCCCCAAATGTTTTTCTGCAACATAGATTTATGTATCAGGTTGTACATGGGGCGATAAATAAATATTGAAATACACAGTGTAATATTTTAGTTAATTATTTATAAGAATGTTTACTAATTAGCTTTTATTACTTACTATAGATATACTTCTAGAAGAAAGCATTATTTTAGTTTATTACTTTATTATATAATATTTTCAGAGTATGATGTATGCTTTTGGCAAAGTATTGTGTATCGTCATTTAAAAAAAAACTATATTTCTGTTGCAATTCAAAAATGAGTTACTGTCTATCCATAAATATTGAATTGTGATATAATAAACTATATCCACAATCTAAGAAATAACACCGGTTTATTCATTTTTCCTACATATAATTATTCACTGTCTCCGAAGACATATTAAACATTTTACAATTCGACGCCCGAAAGGCAAACTGTCGTATCCTGACTTTTTTTTTCAAAATTGAGTTAGATATTGAAATATAACGTAAACATTCCAATCTATCATGTCTATAATTATTAGCTTTCTATCTCTTTTAGTTATCGAGATATTGGGGGTGGTCAAACTGTCGTATAGCTATTTACTATAAAGTAGCCGAAAAGCAAACTGTCGTATTCCTAGAATGCATACTGAAAAACCGAAAAAGTTCAAACGTAATTTCCCAACAATGTGAAAAACTATTATACGACAGTTTGCCTTTCGGACGTCGATATATATGAGTATACAGGAGTATACAGTATCTACGTTAACTAAGGCGCCATTTCTAACCACCCAGTGGCTCAACATTGACCACAGCTAAACAAATTGACTTCACAGCTGCTTTAGAAAAAAAAGACAGAGAGCTACAAGATATGTAGATAATTACGCACCTCTAAAATAGGAGAGAATTTAAAAAAGTGAAAAATAACGACTAAACAAAGAAATACATTTTTTTCTGAACTATTTAATTACACCGCTATGATCAACAAGATCAAAGAAATCTCGGACCAATGACATACATTGATCATCACATCATGTAATCCAACATCCCACAAGCACCCCGTTGTTAACAACAACTTACCCCGCAACAACCCAAGATGTAACCATAAATAGATATATTATTCTAGAAAACATACGAAGACAGACAACAAAATTGGACCCCATAATTGTCAATATACAGAGCATCAAAGTTGTGTTACAACCTTCGTCGCCGTCAAAACAAGACAAACGCGCCCCCTAACTTACTCTCTCCCCCCCCTCCACCAAAAAAACAACGTATTTATGGATCACACCAGTTTTCTGCAAACTTACAGGTAGGTAATGCTAGGAAAGTATGCCTTGAAAATGACTCTCGTATAACCTAGGCTAAGAAATAGTATAATACATAATGTACAGACGGCCGCGAAACAGCTGATGTCCCCTTCATCTTTACTTATAACACAAGGCGGGCGGCTTCTGGTGTATAATTAACCACAAAGAAAGGTGCAGCTTAACCGGGTTTTCTGTGTGGGGGGGGGGGGGCGCACGCTATATATATTATACTACTGTCAAGTGAAGGATCACGCAAGATAAGGGTACATAAAACTGTCTACATGCCAATGGACGTGCGGAGATCATTAACAGTATGGGATCGCATTGTAGCCATAAAAGGGAGTGGAATATCGGTCGAACAAAAAGGACAGCCCCACCGCTTTTGTGTGTTGATTATGACTGGCATATTAATAACTGCCATCATCATATATGTATGTATATATTATTGCAATCTCTGTTATCAGGTAGGTATCTCTTTCAACTAGTTTATCATTTCACTCTGAAAAAGGAAAATATAACGAAGTAAATCGTTTTTGTTTTATAAAGAATGAATTGTGAACTGAAAAACCAATTCCCCCTTTTCAGTATAACTATTGGGGTATTTTTAGAGGATCATAGAGTGTTTATAAATAGAGTTGTGACTCTTATTCACGTCAGTAATGTGCATCGCGCCTTAAATTTTCGTCAATGGATGAAACATCGTTGAACTTTAATAAATGTTAAGAACAAATATTTATATTCAAGCAATTTTAACATATTAATATGTAAGCTGTCTCTGTAACATACGAGTAAACCGTATTACTTTTATATGTACATATATATAACTGTTTCACTAGCTGGCGTCAGATCTTGAAATGCATTATTTCGCCAAAAGCTTTCGGGTCACTTAATATAAATGTATTAAACTGCACACAGGAATCGATAAGAGTCGAAACTCTTTGCCACAGATTAACAAACATTTGGGGAAGTCAAATAACTTATCGATTGAGGGGACTTTGTGAAAACTTCTTTCCGCAGAAAGGTTGCCTCACTAATTGCTATGAAATCCGTAGGGCCAAATGCCCATATTATCATTAGTAAATCTTTGTTATTACTGTCAAATCAAGTAGAAATTATTCAAGAACATCTGATAATGAAGTGAATGTATTGCTGTATAGCATGGATTTCTGGCCCTAAAGATGTTATCATCGCAAACTGGGAGCAAATCTGTTAAAGGTCATATATCTATGTGGAACACTTGAGGCACTTCACGATAATAGCTCGCATTTTATTTTTTTAAGGTGGGAATAATTGATATAATTTTTAATAAAAAAGAACAAATTTAAACTTAGTAAGTAGAACGATTATTTCTTAAATTTGAAATGCATGAAATAAGTTCTTTTTAACTCTATATTATCGCAACGAATAAAATGTGTCGTCTATTTTACACTATGTCCATTATAATCAGCATATTATAATCCATGTTTTGTATATTAAACTTGGAAGAAATAGAGCAGCTAAAGTGTTCACTGACAATCCACCTGATCGAAACAGACAAAATTATTAAAAATTGATTTACACAAAACAAGGATGGATACTTGAAAACACTGACACTGTACATAGTAAAGAAAAATGAACCAACAACAAAGGAGAAAGATTATATACTATAATTTTGTGAGGAAATTGAAACAAAGCAATATGGTTTTCTAATTTACTGCTACAATACCTATTTCCCTTATAAGCTGTAGTGCGCATGACTACAGTATAAACAAGTAATCAAAATCTGTACGCAGATAAGCTGCAAGACAGCCTTTGAAGTTGACTGATAAAAAGGAAGATTTCAGGTTTCGGTATATATTAAGTGCACCGGTACGTAACAATACTGCGAGACTGCCAAATAATACCAAATAACAATCGTGAGGTAGTTAAACCGAGGTGAATGAAAACCTGCCGGATGATCAGCAGCCTGAGAACAATAGCAGTAATCCGAACTCACCTTGAGGGATGAAGTATATTGTCATTAAATGCAGCAGCATTGTTTTTCAGAGCAATATAGTGTGTATAATACACCCAAATCTCTTAAAAACACAAACACTGCTTTATATACATACTATAGTGTAATAGCATCTAAGGTGTAGTCAATGCATAATATCATCGAAACCCTCTCTCCCTGCGGGGGAGGTCCAGAGTACTCTTCTTCTGATAGTTCAAGAGTATACGAGAGGAGAAGGGAAGGGTGTGGCGAAAATATGAACCGCACAGCAGCGATGATATCAAAACTGGAAGTTAATCGATTCTCTGGAGTGAATTTTTATGACACAAGAGCAAAGAGGAGAGACGAGAGACAAGATCTCAACTTAACTTTTCAATTTTCGAGGCTAGTTTCCTTAGTCATCCCACCTCACCAGTTTAACAAGTAGTAAGAACTATAATATGCCTACAATTCCCTGCCGTCACCTGGCAGGCAGGCAGGCCACCCCACCCCGGCCTTAATAAATCACAAATTATCTCACTCCACAAACATGGTGGCAAGTAACCGGAGAGACACGCAAACCCCCCACCCCAGAGGAGTACCTACGCCACTGCCAGTTATAGAGAGACGTAGTACGTCCCAGATATTTTCATTGGGCCCCACAAAAAATAATATTCAGTTCCGCAGAGGATCTATTCGTATTCCCTCATTCCTAAATCTCTCTCAATCTTAAATAGTAACAGCATCGTACGAATCACCAGTCTTTATATTGGTGCACTGTATAATACTTAGTTACTGCACTCTAGAACGTCCAATTTTTCAATCGAATAATACGCAATTCACCACTGAGTTTTAAGAAATAATAAATTATTCGCCGACGGAATAATACCAATCATCCAATCAAAAGCCAGTCTTTAAGCGGGTGGAAATAAACACGGTCTGTTAGTTTGAATTTGATTATAGCTGTTTAGAGATTTGAAAAACGCATTTCTTTAAACGTTAAATAATATCAAAATATAATCAATTTAACATACCATTTCGTGGTAAGTTTGAGAATAAAAAAGAATTCTAATATCAGCTGCAAACAAGTGGCATTCAATTTTTATACATTACATCATTCTGTCAAAATGTAGCGCTTCTACTATTATTTCTATTTCTATTATTGTGCAGCCTATAAAAGCAAGACGAATTACACAAATCAGAGTTCCTTCTATGTAAAAAAAGGCCTCGAAAATTAAAGAGCGTTATTTCAAAATCAATAAACCTGGAATTTACTAAGGTGTTAGCGATACCACACATTAGTTAGCGTCATATTGTTGTCTATACAATTTGCTTATTAGGACTGCGAATACAATCAATGTAATTATATTATAATATATACCTTATTGTTGTATCCTAAATTTCAAAATAAGTCCGTATTTAACATAAAACACCTGCAATGAAGGCGGCAGTAGATCAAAAGAAAATGCGATTTATCTTGAAGATTTGCCATGCCTGAATAAATTAATGATTCTTTCAAATGAATTGCTTGAGAGTATAAGCATTCAAAGAATTAATTACATAGGTAGGCACTCAAATTAAAGGTAATCTAAGACTGTATATGTATGTTCCTTTGCATAATTAATTAATTAAAGCAATATCAATCTGGTGAGGGAACAAAGCAACACAGAAATGCATTTCAAACAGAGAGAGGGAGAAAAAAATACCGATTGAAAGGTCAGATAAGGGAGGGGAGGAAGGAAGATCGATACTTGCCCACATTTAAGGCGCAACCTCAATTCAAAGACTTCAAAGAGACTTAAATATCAAAAGCCCAGCTTCATAATACTACAAAAACTAATACTACGGAGTAATATCTCCCCCCCCCCCCTATAATTGTTAAACTTCCCGGTATAGAGTAAATTTTAAACTTCGCATATATCTAAACAAAGAAGTTTAGCAACATATAGTTACATTGAAAAAGTGCCGATACTAACTTACAAATATAGATTTTAAAATATTGCATTGTACCTTAGTTATGATATATTACCAAGCTGCAACTACTTGGTGCCCCAGGCAGAATTCTATCGACTTAGAGAATGCTATGGATATTTTCGTAAAAAGTGTTTCTATCCATATGTGGCCAAAAAATGCATTTTCCTTGAAGTTTGGTCCTGTATACAAGTGAACATAGAGCTCATTGGAAAAATCCCGGAAGCTTATATATTTTTACATTTCTGCTTATTTAAAAATTATAGAAAAAGCCCTTAAAAGCCACTTCCTCCATTCCCTCTGGTAAACGCACACACTACGTCAGGTGTTACCAGTATATAGCCAGGTATATCGATCGATCAAAGTAAAGAAAGTGAATACAAAAAAATGAGGAAGCAGAGGCAACCCGCAACAACATACCTTGAACTTCTTATGGCGGACATACTCGAAGTTGCAGAGTTCACAACGCGGCACCTTCTGGCGATTTTTACGCATGGAAATCTCCAACCATGTCTGGAAATGGGGGAAGGGTCAAAACACACAAATTGACATGAAATTAATATTACAGCACATTATAATTGGTAATCAATATTAATTAACGGTTTCGTAACATATTACCTGTAAGTAGCACAATATTTGTTATATGTATTTTCATTAGATTTGTAAAAATATACATAACAGTAATAATTAAAGTAATACTATAGAATGCCATCGAGAATGCTAAGTCACTTAACGGGAGAAAGTTTTTATGAAAATAGTATTATTTAAAAATATATATTAATCAAAGTATAAGGATATTCTGTTCTCGACGAATAACTAAAACAACAGTTGACATGTAATCCATCAAACAGAACTTATTTCTTAATGAACAATGGATTTATAGACAGGAATAAGTTAGAAACATTGAACTCAGGAGTCATCGAATTATCTTTGAAAACACAGTGAACCAAAAAGGGATGAGCACAAAGAAATGGAATTACATTACTGATTAAAAATTACCTAGACTCTATACATTCTGTTTAATTCATACACCTATAATAATTATAAGCTTTCTCCTTTTAACATGTTATATACACTTCCATAATTTAATCAAATTACGTCACCATGTCATATTCAACTATTAAGTCTGTCTCTCTGTTTTTATTCATATTTTATCGCACTCGATAAGGGAAGTTTTTCTTCAGAAAATTCGTGCAAAAATATACTTATTTTACAGCAGCTCGTGCTTTATCTGTTATTTTATTGATTAAAAATTGAATGAATAAAAGTTACAATAACAAGGTGGCGAGGGGGGTATTAACATGAAGTAATACCTACTGATAAGTATTAACATACGTGAGCAAACCCGATTTAAATTAAACACGCAAAAACAACTCGTTTGTGTCGATTTTATTAAAATATAAAGATAACCGCTATAGGAATATACTGCAGCATATATAAATTAATAAAAGTACAATACCAAGAACAAGAGGTTAGCAAACCCAATTGAAACGACTGGGCTCTTTCTAAAAACATCCAATTTACGGAAAGGAAAACTCACATTGACATTTTTATAATTTGTCTAATGGATTTAGCCACTGGAAATCGTTCTAAACAGATGTCCAAGTATAGTTGGGCAGTTAAAGTCAAACGTTATTTTATAGCGATAAATAAGTCCCTTGCACATGACTACGACAATTTATATGAGATAGTTTGAACACAGCATGTGACTTATCCATTTGGTTGGTGAATAACGATTAAAAATATGAATAATTAATTGTACTATCGTATTTTTAGGTACTTTGTCACTATAGCTACTGTTTTACATAATAGAATGACGAAGCAAAGATCAAAACTTCTAAAGATATCGCTTAAGATAATATAAAATGCAATCAAATTACAATTTGAGCATTACCTAATTAGACATTTCCATGAGAAGAGAAAATACGTTCCAATTCAGGAATAAACTGTCAGGAACTCGAGTATAACAGCTCAGGACAAACTGCGATAAATATAAAGATATCACCATGTGACAGACTAATTGCTGCAAATAACACGATGTAGGCATATAATGAGTGAGTTCGGATCGTGCTTTAATGCCCACAGAAATGTCATGTGACAAAATACTACAGCCAAAAGACAATTATTATGCAAAAATATCATGATTAAAGATCAAGAAAAACCATAGCTTTCAACAACCCGGAATCAAGATGAATTACTCTTAGTCTGTCTAATTATTTCTGACCAAGTGGTCATATAGATAACCAAAACCATATAAATAAAACTACGAATGTACCAACTTTTCTGAAAATATACAGAATAGGTAACAGCGTATATTTAAAATTGAAACAAGGTACTGCAATTTTAAGACTACGACTTAGAAGAATACACCCAACTTGGGAATCGAAACAAGAGAAATAAACATGTTTAATTAATATCTCGCACAAATTGAACAAATCTAGCGAAAAGAGAAACCAAACCCAGTGATCATGGCACGCAGTCACGAGTAAATCGTCAGGCAGGGGAACAAATACAGGAAATATGAGACGCTGTCATAATAATAGCCTATACGCACAAGACAGGACCTCTATTCTGCAACTTTACTGAGTTGTAGAAGGCGCTAGGTACCACAAGATATAATGTCTCGACAGTACACACCTACTACTAACAGTCTACATGTGAAACCAGCCCAAATACAATGTCTAGTAAAATACATTCCACAAGTTAAATATAGAAGCATCTATTATTCTTCCTTATACAGACAGACAGACAGACATTGATCCATGCTAACGGACTACATGTAATTAAGCCAAGGCAAGGTATGCCATGCTATCAATGCGAGGTTCAGCATAGAAAATCCTTTCCTTATAGCATAACCTACACTAGCCTATAAGTTAGTAAAGTTGTTGTAAGTACACAATAATAACCTCTTCCGCCTGATTATTATATTGAACACACACGATCTAATATATTAGTACTTAACGTTGGATCCATATGTATTGTTAGCCAGCCCCCCCCCCCCCCTAAACATTCTACAGTAAGCAAGAACTCATGTATAACTTACTATTATGCAGAGAAATTAGACTGGTACAATTCATACGAATAAACAGAAAAGCGAAGCGTCTCAGTTCTCAAAAAGATATGAAAACAAAACTTTTAAATGAATTAAAAAGCTGCTAATTGTAATCGAAATTATTGTATTATTTCTATTTGAAAAAAATAGAAGTCTACCTGTTATAAATGGGGCTTTGACAGTGTCCATTGTACACAATAACACCACTATTTAAATATCCAGCAGCTTTCAAAGCGAGTAATATGCAACATAAAAGCGAAGTTATTTCATGAACTTACAACAAATGTGTATGGGCGGATCTAGAAATTTCAAAGGGGGCGGTTTAATTATTTTTAAACGGCACGTAAAATAAAACAATAATTTCCAAATAATAATGCTGCGATAAATGCCCTTTTTGAAAAGGATACTTTTTTCTTAGAACATTTAGGGGGGGGGGGGGTTTAACTCCTGAACCCCGCCTCTGAATGTTCATCAATTAAAGAACAAACAAATTAGAAGTGCATACTTTTCCTTCATGAAATACCTACGTACAGTAACTAAAGCTTTTGTAAAAAACGACATTTAAAAACATGACTAAAAACATCAACCACTGCATTTTTTTAATCGGATTAATTTAAGAAAAAAAAACTTAGCATCCCATATATTACGATATTAGACAACTAATAACGAAGGCTAGAGAATTTTGCGCAATGATCTAAATAGTACACGCAAGTATTCGTATATAGCTATCTAAATAAAATGATATTAAATAGTAATAGAGCAAGGAGAAAATGATTTACTTATCTAGGTGAATATTTCGTCCAAATGACATATCAATTCCTGCGCGCGTAATAGACTTCATTACTACATTGTACCCATAAAGCAATATAATCTGTGCATATATATACACATATACAGCGGAAACTGGAGTTGCTTGTCCATAATATGGCCAAGACAATTATATATTCCACTCGGTCTATTTGTATGGTAATGATGATCTATGCACACACAATACATATTTAGCAATTCAGACAAAGCTCTCTCTCTCTCTGCGTCTGAGAAAATCTGGGCTTTCCCAACTCTTTTACAGTCTGAAAATGTGGGAAAGAATATATGAGAGAAGAGAGCAGAACAAAGAAATGAGACCGGATGATCGGGTAATTTATACTAAACGCGTCGATCCCCCTCAACTGGTAAGGTTGGCCGTATCCTCTTTCGTTCCTTGATCACGGCACAAGACGCGCAGAAAAATCACAGCTGATTGGGATATTAGAGAGATAGAGAGCTAAGAAGATGGGGATATTATCATTCCTAGCACGACATAGTTGGGAGAATGAGGAAGACTGAGGGAATAAAGACAGCGTCAGGGGCGGGTGGAAGGAGAAATTGTAGTGTGTGTGTGTAGTTGACTTTAGTGGGGCAGTTTATCAGGAAGTATAGCAAGGCAATCCACGGACGTAGGAAGGAATATATTAGTTGATAGAAATGAGGTACTATCCCAGGAAACCGTACTACCAACCAAAAGTCAGTTCTGTTCAACCAGCGTCCCCACGTCCCACTCTCTCCTCGCCTACGAAGCAGCAAAAAGCAAGCCTAGCCATCCACAAGGGTTGGTTAGTTAGTTAGTTCATGGTGTACCGCTCTTTACCACTATCTACATACCCCATCCCTCTCAGTCTGCGTTTGCTTACAGGATTGAAGGGTATCTATAGACAGTATAAGTTAGACTCTCGAGGAGGGATATACCAAGATCCCCTCCAAAGCTTTACCATCTCTGGTGAAGTAACATAAACGACTGTCTGTAAAATAGGATGGTGCTGTGCAAGAATGATCGAGAACTACCGTGAAGCTGAACTACTTGACTACCCCCTTACTTCCTAGCTGTGGATCAGGCACACAGTTGGGTCATAAATGAAGGATCCAATCTTCAGGGATGGCAGCATACCCTACATACCAGCGCATCAATGTACATGTATGTAGATATCGTATGATCTACATGGTTGGTAACACACCTAGCAAATGGACAATTGAACCAATTTGAATAACTACAGTTGGCACAGTTTTGTTAGCTTTGTAGTTGTTGCACTGCTGTTCAGCTGTTTAGATATGCATACCTCAGTCACTTTACCTTAGAGAAACCCAAACGAACATAAAAAAGCCGGTTGACTACCCCTACATGAAGCCGTGGTACTACATGCAGAATTAAATCAATCAATGCATATTCTACTGACTTAATTTGACAGTTAGTAATGCAAAGCTTTTTAAATATAACTATATGTATGAATGCGATTCAGAATTAGGCCTGTACAAAATCTGTTTTGAGAAATATTGTCGTCACATTTAACCAACATGATGGCGTTGTTGATAAATATGTATAATACTTTCTAAGTTCTAAGTAGGACCAGAGTAGAGTAGAAGGGCAGGAACTTACAGCGAGGCAGTTGGCATGGACATAGCGCAGAGTTCCAGAACATCGACAAGGTGAAATGAGAATCCGACCTGGTTCCCCCGAGAGATGACAGAATCGACACATAGGTCCCGAGCTGGACATGGAGTCGTAGCTATTCTGTAGGCCAGTACTACCGCCCAGCGGACTATTAGCTACCATGGCAAATCCTGGAGAGGCAGCCGAGGCAGCGGCCGTGTTGGGCAACGCCCCATTGGCCAAACGAGTCATGGTAACCGTGGACGAGGAGGCCGAAGAGGAGGAAGCAGACGACGAGGACGAGGCAGAGGGCAATTGGCAGGCGGTGACCGCGGCTACAGGTGTTGAGTGCCGGTGGTGATTGTGGTGGTGATGATGCGCAGTGCTGGGAGGCTGTTGACAACCGCCGGCCTCACAGGTGCATACAACTACGTCGACGTGGGGCGTCACTACGGAGTCACTCCTGGAGGCAGTGTCGTCATCCGTGGACTCGCCCGTAGTGCCAGCAAGAGTGGCAGCAATGCCAGCCAGGGAGGGGCTTCTGTTGCAGTCCAAGAGGCGATGCTGACTGTGCAGGGCAGAGGGAGTGTAGCCCGGACAGCTGGTCGTTGTGGCTAGTTCACTGAGTAGATAGCGCGGTGGCGGTGTGGGTGGCAGGGGCAGAGGAGTGTCCATCCATACAGCGCCGGTTGACATAGACGAGTGCGGCTGGTAGTCAGTTAGAAGGGGTGCTGCCACCAGCCCCTCGGACATTCGTGCTTCCAGTTTGCTGACTGGATCTACTTACTCAATTCTGATTGGTTCACGCTACCCTTGACGTCACGCTCGTACTAATGCCTGTAACTTACCTGCAAGCAAATTAGATAAAAGATTCCATTGATTAGGTTTCTATTAAAATACTAGTTGTGTCTCGTTATTATCCAATTGGTTAACAAAACATGATTAATGAATGTAACATACTTAGTAGAATACTAACTAAAAGAAATAGTATGCAAATATACAAAAAGACAGAACGATAATGTTATAAAAATATTATTTATGAAAAATAGCATAATTCTCGTATAATCCTATTATTATACTTTGTTACTTATAACAAAAATATTATTGAAGAGAATATGTGTTTTATTACATTTTATCATAAACCCTCACAAAGCACTTGACTTAAATTCATGTGTGATGAAACTTGAAATAACTTGAGAGTAGTGTGATAACTACAAATATAATCGAATAAACAGGCAAACACTATCCAAGCAAACAAAAAAAGATGAAAAAGACAATACAAAAATTAAATAGTACTTATGTAAGTAACACTTACTAGCTAAAAAAAATTAATTAGATATAACAAAAATAATTATTTTAAAACAGTACTCGATTAATAGAAAGATTAATGGAAAGTATCATCAAATATAATAATTTTTAATGAGATATTTTTTTTGATACAGCTCAGTTTAGAGATTATAAACAATAACATTAATGGAGATGTTCTGGTGTCTGAGAAGAAGTATTCATGATATAAACTCACCATTCAAGGAAAGAAAATCAGTGAAATAATATATACTCGAATACAAATTTCGACAAACTTTGTATTCAACTCCATTCTTATAAATACAAATTAAAATTATCTGGAAAACAAAAAAATTGATTTCACTGAAATTTGGGCAATATTTTCATTCATTTCAAGCTATCGCAACTAATTAACAAATTCCACTAATTATATCATACATTCTCATTTAGAGAGACATTTTTAAATGAAAGGGTAAGGTATATTAAGTACTTGACTAAAACAGATCATGTTCATAGTATAAGAATATAATCCTTAGATACCAGGTATGCTAGAGGAGCCCAAAATGCTAATCTCCAAAGAAATCACATGCAGATAATATGTTTACACATACATTATAAATAATGGATGCATTCAGTACTGCCGATTTTAAAAGAAAGGATATCATTTATACTGAATACAATTTAGTGCTTAATATGTATGTTATACAGGAATCAGCCAACAAAACATATCTTTTATGTTCTTTACAAGTCAAACTAAAATAAGTAATCTTATGATTTTTTATTAATATTTCAATACATTATAAAGACTATGATGATATAATATTCCTTACCAAATAATTATTATAACAAAGTTGTTGAGAAAATTAAAACGTATTTAACAGTATACACTGACTCTACAAAATATATATGTAACATATTATTTTTAATCACTGTTAATTTACTAAGAGTTCAGGCACAAACTGAATTTTTATTTTATTTTTTATAAACACTGATCTAAAAACAAAATACTATTAAATTATGTACAACAAAATGTAACAAATATTAAATTATATTGTGAAAATAAAGAGTTCATCACAGCAAATTAGATTAAATGGGTGGTTCAGAAATTGGGTGCAACTGAAATTGCAGCCATTGATACATTACAAATATTAAACAATAATTAAATTGAAATTGGAGTGAAATTAAGTCAACCAATCAGCATAAGAGCAACTGGAAGAATAAATAAATAATTTCTTAAAAAGGCATGGGTTTATATACAATGGGCATAATACAATATTGATTAAATTAACAAATAACAATAAGAATTACAGACACCAATTAACATAAAAACTATAGTCATTTTTAAAATAGGTTAATCATAAAAATGAAACAACTACCATTTAATATATCTTCATTTTATAATTTATAAAAAACAAAACAAAGGACATCTACACATAGCTTATCTTAGTCTAGAATATGAAATAAAATAAGAATATGAATGTGTATGATAGAAATTATGCAATACATTTTGAGATCATGCTATTGACTGATTTTAATATGTATCTGAAATATTAGAATATCAAATGCAGACATATATATAGTTTGGAAATTAAGATTTATAAATATAAATGAAAGTAAAGTTTGAAACACCTTTATTCCTGCAATTATATAGCTTTATTAAAATAATACCATGAAAAACATATATTTAGAAAAGAGTCTAAAGGTGATCTGTCTATGTTATGTTTCAGAAGGTTTATTGTGTTGTGTAAATTATATAAATAAATTGCATTTATACTTATAAAAATTACAGAAATACAAAAATCATAGTTACTAAAGTTCTATATAGAAAATTCGAATATAATAATTCATTTACAAAGTATATATCTTGTGCCTCAGGACCCTCCAGATTGTATCATGCCCTATTCTAATTTTAATTAAATAAATCAGTTAGAAAAACAACTGTAACTAATTTGTACATCTGGTACCTGATAATATTATTGAAAATAAATGGATAACATCTTCTTAAAATACACATATACATTACAATGGATAATATAATATAATAAAATGTATAGTCAATTAATACCATTAATTATTTTAAAAATATCTAAAAAACATAACTTGTATATTTTTACATTTGTAAATGCAATTAAAAAATTAAAAATTTCATTTTTTAAATATTTTTAAATGGAATCTACTATTGGTTTATCTGTATGCCAAATTATAAAACTATAGTTCAATTATAAGTTTGGAAAAATAAGGTGCCAGGCAGAATCACATATTTGGATAATACATCTTTTTAATGTTGAACATATTCATACACATATATATATAATATACATCAATTTTAAATACTATGAGGTTCCTTGACATTGTATAAAAATTTTTCAGAAAAAATGAATAAGATAATATTTAAAAATAATAAAATACCAATAGGATTATAATAAATAAAAATAAAATAATCTGTATCAGCAAATTTGTGTAATGTGGCAATTGAATAATTAGTCATATCATTATTTTCTATGTAAATATATTATTTAGTAAAACCTAAACAGGATTAGATATTTATAAAATATGATAGTATAAAAAATAGTTAGCAAATACATGTCAAAAAGGGCTGCATAACTATATTAAATGCAAGTTATAGACAAAATTTGAAAACCACTTCATATAAATTGTTTTAAAGTTTTAACCTTGTATTTTATAAGTATAAAACAAATTATACTACACTGGGTAGATAGTCCAGGTGTTATCATAAATTTTCTAAATAGTTATGAAAACGAATATATGTTTAAAATTAAAACAAAAACTAATTGAGTGTTTTATCTTGATATATACAGGATTTGTTATGCTTATTCTAACATTTAAAGTGTATTAGATTATAGCAATTAATTATATATACTACATTTTCTAGTATAAGCCACAACCCCCCCCCCCATATTTTAGTCATAAATATGTAACTCTTTTTATGTTCAAAGTCTAAGCCTAAAAATAAGCATATCTAAATTATATTTCAATAACTTTATCATTTGTGTTTAATTTAAAATTAAATGGCCTATTATACAGTCTAGTGTTACAAACTGAATGTTCCAAAATAGCTGATATAAGTAAATTAATAAAAATATACTATTAATTCTCAGAACATAACTATAATATTGGTTATAGTAGTCATAAGAATATTCTGTAAAGGTTTAGTTTAAATATTTAGTTTAGGGCATAGTAATTTCAATTTTAATAATGTCAAAGTAATTTTAATGTTTTAATAGTAAGTATTAATTTTTATAAAAATATCATTTTTTCTCTTTTGAAGCAAAATCTGGCTAATTTTTATAATAAATATTGGTTTGAGTATTATAATATAATAAAAGTGTAGGCAGTTCAGAATATTGTTAATAATAATTAAAGATGAAGCTAGTTTGGTGTTATATATTCCAACTATAATAGATAAATACACTTCCACATAATATAATATTAGTAGGTATACTTAATGACTTTGGATAAAAGCTGAATAATTAATCTAATAACAGAAAAGAAAATTAGTTAAAATTATACTTTATCAAATAAATATAATTTTATATTATTGTAATATTAAAAATAAGGGTAAATTGCAATATACAGATTTATCTATTTTGTTTAATTTCTTTTGCTGATTGTTTCTATTTAAAGTTTTTTCTGTATAATATTTTATTTTGGATATTAAGTGTTGGATAGGCTACCTGACACTTGTTTTAGAACAGTTTAAGGTTAAAAATAAAAACTAATGCATTTTATAGACTATTTGTGATCAAAAATCAAAGTCAATGCATTTTATAGGTTATCTGACACATGTTTTAGAACAGTTTATGGTCAAAATCAAAACCAATGCATTTTATAGGTCAAATTAGAATTTAATTTTTAAAATCAAAATTAATGCTTATTAGTAACTTTACTGATAAAATTACTATCAGAAAAAAGTTAATGTTTAAGCATACACTCATACAAATTATATATTGTAACTTTCATTTATGCCCATATTTCTTTAGATTTACTTTTGATATTATAATTAATACTTTATAAAATGTAGATTTGCCTATCTGAAAATCTTTTTTTTACAGTATTGGATATACTTATTGTATATAATATATACAACCATTTTTAATTCTTGGTCAAAACAAAACTACTATATCAATTACAATTAGATTTCCTATCTTGTAAATATAAATACTTAAATAAATGTTTATAATATATCCTCCTTTAATCACACATACTATATATCTATATAACTGTTATAAAACTAGATTTATTTATCCTAGTCTGTACAATATATGATAGTCCTCATATCAACAGACAAATCACATTATAAGATAATATACAATATTTTTTTTAATGAAATATTCTTAAGATTTTTGGTATGCACATTTTGGAGGTTTGAGAGACATGTATATGGTTGTACAATACTTATATATATAATATAATAATATGATTGAATATATATTTTAATTTTAAGTTAAAGAAACAACATTAGAATTTAATGGGTATAATTTATTTTTTAAATAAAATAGTATAAAGACTATTTAAGTAAGTCAGAGTTTAATATTAATTGCTAATCTACCTCATTATAAATGAAGTCTAAGCTTTAAAACATCTTATAAGTTTCAGGCATACTGTCATAAAGAGCAAAGGGCAAAAAAATGATGGCATGCAATTTCCAGTAATTTAAAAAAAATAATATTAATGTTTTTTTATTGAAGCTGCAAGCACAAGAGCACACATTTTATTTAGCACCACCATAATTTTGGTGATGCAAAGAACTGTTTAAAAAGAAGCAATTGTTAATGTTATGGTTATTATAATGTAGGTCATTACAATATATAAGTAACATAACTGACAATGTAATAGAATTGCTTTAGTTTAATAATGTTTTATATATTGGTGATATTATAGATATAACCATGATAATTATTTCTTGTTAAGTGGTTTTTAATGGAAAGCAGTGATAACTAAAAGTAGAGGGGTAATGAACAGAATATATGCCAGCTTAAGATTACATTTACAACAGGATTTTTGCTTGAACTCATTAATTACACATTTTCCTTTGAGTATATATAATCCATACTATACTTATAACAAAATATTAACCTATTATAATGGGATTATTAATACTATTCCATAATAAAATTATATATCTTATTATTTTATAAGATTAAGTTTTAATATATTGGCAATTGACATTGTATATATATTTTAATATCTTGTATTTATGAATTTAAGATCATGACCATGTTAAAATAGTCTATAGAAAGAATATAAGATGGAATATAGTAACCTTTAACTTTTGAGTTGAAGAATGTCAGTAAAACTATAATAATCTGAAATTCTGATTTATATGAAGTATTACTGTTAATGTAATGCTAAAATTTATATAATAAATAATTTAATAGATTTAAGATCATAGAATTGTGATAAAATACTATGACTGGGCAATGCCATAGTTTAGCATTCTAAAATATTTCATTGAAATTTCCTGCATTAAATTATTTTAATGCAAGACTACACCACATTTATCAAGAATCTCCTCAATTATTAGAGGTCTAAATCAAATAATTGAGGAGATTCTTAATAATTGTGGTGTGGTCAGGCCCAATTTTTTAGTAGGGTGAGTGCATGCCCAAGTCTTTTTTTTTTGAGTAAAATATTTTAACCCTAACTTTATATAATAATTATATTTACTATGTAATCATAAAAGGTATGTTTACCTTTAAAATAATGAAACGTTTTGTTTTTAAAACAATATTCACAAAACATTACCAATACAAATAAATAAATACATCAAAGTACATTGTGGTTGATTGTTGAATATTGTAATTCAAATTATGATGATGGTAACAGTAATACACTAATACAGATTACAGCATAGTTTAAAATATGTTATATATTCATATTTTATTATCTTAAAAGTTTATAGTTATCTAGTTTTTAATATATAGTTCTTAAATACATTTTGAGTATTAGTTATTTGGTTTATTATGAAAATTTTATAAAATTCAGATACAAAAAGATAATACATGGTCTATCAGTAGATATATTACAAATGAAGTGAATGATATATCTATAACTGATGGACCATCTATTATCTTGTTATAATTATATTAGAAAATGATATCTCTATGAAATATTCATATAGTGTTATCTATCAATAATAATAGATCATGCTTCAACCATTATAACATCATAGATGTTTGTTTAAAATGTATGTAATAAATATGTGCACTGAATTCTTGAAATATTCTACTCTTTTATGCAGTGTTTACACTGTCACTATCTAGATATGATATGATTACAATGGTAATTTTCTTATACAAACTTTAAAAAAACACCACAGTGTATGCTTGCATTCCTGAAAAAATAAAAAAAATGTTTGCATTCCCAAGATATCATTAAAATAGGCCCTCAAAAAAAAACTTGGTCAGGGCACAAGCGTCCACCAGCTTTTAATAGTAAACATATAATATGGGTATATATCATATATAAAAAATAGAGATAGCTGTAAATTTATTGATATATTATTTGTTTCTTTAAAATAAGATTTTACCAAAATTTGAAAAAAATAATTTGGGATGCTAAAATATGGGATTGCCCTATGACTGTTTATAGAAAATATAACTATAATAGTAGAATACTAAAATTAGTTTTTAAATTTTTGACAGACATTTTGCAATTGTAATTTATATTGAGATGTCTATCATATGTAATTTAAGTTAGTATAAATTCCTTCTAATTTGAAGCTACTATACTTAGTAATATAGTACCATTATTTTTCCAACTTATGTATATATAGTAATTTTGGATACTTTTGCCTTTTGGTTATTTACCTAATTTTTTCTAAATAGATGTCAGTAATAAAATGTGTATATCCCTGGGTAGCATAGAAAGAATAAAAGAAAGAGTATACCAAACTGCAAGGCTGTATTACAGTGAAATTTGGGTGAAATGTAATTTTTGTATTCTTGCAGCTCCAGCTTACTCTTTCTTTTATAAATAGATGACATGTACTAATAGTAATACTAATAGGGTAATCTTCAAGTTTCCCTCGTTAAATTATTTTCACATTTTTAACATTTTTTGTGTTTTTTAACTGTTTTTTTTGTTTTTATTTTATAATTTATTTTAATGTATTAAATACTTAAATTAATAAGTAAAATACATAATACTTATGTATTAACCCTTACCCATCTCAATGAGTTTCTCTG
>JAYRBW010060763.1:0-10628 GCA_036023295.1 Invenusta paracnida | reverse complement strand
CATGCTTTCCGGGTATCGAAACAATATGAGCAAGTCAACCACCTGAAAGAAAACATGGGACCCCGAGAGGCTACGCTTCAAATAGACTTTACGGAGAATTATATCTGCAGCCACACAGAAGAAAGCACCTATTTTAATAAGCAATAAGTGACTCTTCACCCTCTTGTACTCAATTACAAAGAGAACGGTTGTTTGAAGCACAAAAGCTTCATTGCCGTGATGAACAAGCGTTCGCATAATTCGTTTGCTGTTTTCGCGTTCCTAAAAGATGTTATTCCAAAAATATAGAAAATCGTCCCGGAACTTAAAATCCTCCACTACGTTAAAGACAGCCCCACATCTCAATACAGAAACAACTGGATCTTCTGTCTTGTAAAACTCCATGCCGATATTTTGGGGTTTCAATGCAGCTGGACATATTTTGAAGCCGGCCATGGAAAAGGCCCTTGTGATGGCGTTGGAGGGGCTCTGAAACATTTGGCGGATGAAGCCTCGAAGATGGGCCATGAAATCACAGACTCATTTTTATTCTTCAAGAGGGGTATATCCATTACTTTGGCTATGGAGCTATTCTGGGTATCAACGGAATCAATTGCCTATAGCTCGTGTGGAAATGGAAAACTGGAAAATCGAGAAAGTGAAAGTGTGTATGACTGTGCACGCTGTCCGTAGTAAGCAGGGCGCCATCTTCACAAGGGAGACTTCTTGTTTTGACACTTGTTGTTGTGAAGGAGAGGGTTCTCAGTTTACACCGACCTGCCCCACTGGAGAACACACTGCCAATTGAATTTCCGGTTGATATTTCGCTTGATGTTCCTACTACAGCAGAAAGCAATAATGCAACGGATGCCGCCGGTGACGCAACATTTAAAGTTGGTAATTTTGTGGGACTTCGATACCAGAGCGATTGGTTTGTTGGTAAAATAATTGACACGTCACCAGCAATTGAAGAATTTGAAATATAATGCATGGTGCGTTCAGGTGGAAAAACATACTCTTTTGCATGGCCCAGTCGTGGGGACCGCTTGTGGATCCACCGCGATAACATTCTTGTAAAAGTAGCTGAACCGGTCGTAACTGGTTCGCGGGGTCGAACTGTGGCTCAGTTATCAGTGGCAGATGTCAATAGTATCGTGTGGAAATGTTAACTTGTTAAAGTCTGTCTTGTTCATGACTATAGTGTTACGACCACTATTTGGTTACGACCTCTATTTCATGTTTTATTATACAAGCACATATACATACTCTATATATATTGTGCAAATAACATTTGTGTTTATTTTACTGTTTGTATTCTATAATTATGGTATATAATAGTACAGTAGTTTGTGACTATATATTGTTACATTTTAAAATAAGTACATATACCTACTAATATATTTTGTGTTGAATGAAACGTATTTTCTATATTTCTATACATTTAAAAATCAAAACTGAGACACTGTAACAAAATTTAATAATACTATATTAATATTATTAACAATTAAATCGTTTTTAATATTCTAAAACACTATTAAGAAATAATATATCAGACTATTTGTTTGTTACGACCACTATAAAAAGATAAGTTATAATTTTACCGTAAAGACTTATGTAACATTTACTTATAGAGTTCATAATACAACATTTCACAAAATTACTCGCAATGTTTAGTTTGTAAAGCATTATTTGACATTATTCAAATATTTCTTGTCACAGTAATAACTGCAAATCATCATTAATTTATATCAACCTTTAAAAAATGCTCTCTTTAAGTAAAATCTAATTTCAACGATGGTATATATTTACGAAAGTGTTTCAGTTTATATTATATAATTCTTTATTAATATCGTATTAATATGAAATGCGAAAATATATACTAAATATGTACTTGCAAACAGCCGCTTACATAACGTTAAAAGAATAGACATTCAATAATAGCGGTCGTAACACGGACACATTTATGTTAGTAATAAAATAATATTATGTTAAGAGTTAAGCGGAATATAACTTTTTTAGGGCAAGAAAGCTGAATATCTTAGCTTTAAAATATAGAAAAATAGATGTATTTTATAAGAACTTTGATTTTTCAACAGCTTTTTAGCCAATTGTACATATTTCGCGGGAATGACCCTATATTATTTATATATTATGTATATTGATACAATAAAATAGCTTAACTTAATATGTTTTTGACTGATATTTATTTTCAAATGAATAAATAATACAATTTTCTTAATGTATATAAATATTTTAAAGTAAACATAGATGTGTTATTCATCAACCAAGAACAAAGAGTTGCTGGTATAAATAGGATGACTGTTACGTGTCGCTAGAAGGGTTCGGACATATTGTATATTTAGACTGACATTTTACTGAATCACACATCTTACCCAATGTCAGACTTGTTAACATAAGGCAAACAGTTATTTGTTATACATTAAATAAATAGGAAAAATCAATCAATTGTAGCGATAAAATAGCACAAAACTTAATCTATATAATCTATATATTATATTATTTAAGTCGATATTGAAAAGATATATATATATATTTAAGTTGATATTGAAAAGAGATATATATAGATATTTAAGTTGATATTGAAAAGATATATATAGATATTTAAGTTGATATTGAAAATAGATATATAGATATTTAAGTTGATATTGAAAATAGATATATAGATATTTAAGTTGATATATTCACTGTTAGAATCTACATTAAACTATTACCTGTTATTTATGATCTGTATAATATTTCTAGTAAATTTGTATCGATTGATAAAGTGTTTGAATTGAACTTTTTATTATTTATTGGTCAATACGATGACGCATCATTATTGATTGAGACATAAATTGGTTAAGCCCTTAGACATGACTAATTGTAAGGCCATTTAAGTTCACAGAAAGGTGATAATATACGATGTAAAATGGCAGATTTCTGGACTCTGTAATAGTCATATTATGATCTAGGGCTTATTGTATTTTATAAGCAGTCATTCATATTGTAGACAATCTCTTGTTTTGTACAATTCATTTAAAGTAATATCTAGTACTGAGATTTTTGTATATAATTCAGCTGATAAGTTGTGCATTAGTACAATTAAACAATATCTTTGGATAGATATATTCCCAACTGTGCATTATTTATTAATTAATCCAACGAAAATTGTTCAATGAAATAATTTTTAAACCCCACTCCACTCTACTGAAGTTAATTAATTAATTATTAGCGAAATGTATAAAATTATGTATTGAATGTTAAAGTCTACGTACTTCTTAAAAGAGTTAATAACAATAATAGTTTTAATAATAACGATGAACACATAAATTTATGCAATCAAGTAAAAATGATTCGCATAGTAATTTTAACACCATTTATAGATTTTATTCTTCTTTTTTTAATTATATATATTATTAATATTAATAATAATAGTAATAGTAATAGTGTGTGTGTGATTACTTGATGTGATTTAAAAATACTCTTTAATAAATAGTAGTAAGAAAATATATTTTATACAATGGCTTTAGGTACAACTTCAGTAAAATGTATTTTTAAACTAACATAATATGTGGATTATAATCACTCAAAAACAAATTATTTAGCATCGATTTTTAAGTATATATAATACGTGATAGGTACTTCTTAATTAATACATAATTACACAAAATTTAATAAAACCAAACGATTATCTATTGTAGATATAATTTATAACGTGATAAATATAATTAGTAACAGATGAATTTCTGTTCATTGGTACTCTACGATATATATGTACATATATCTAATGTTCAATTATTCTACAATTTTAAAAGCACTTAAACATAAAAATAACATTTTTGAGTCATCTATTTAGCCCACATAGACTCCACAAAGGAATTAAATTGTATTTCTCAATTTCTGAAATTTATATTAATTATAAATGTTACTTACATTGGAATAAGTTGTTACTTCCTCCATTTTAAAATATTGAAACTCAAAATTATTTTGAAATATTGATATACATGTTTATACTTATATTTATACGTATATACCAAATAAATGTTTTTGTAAAGTATTATTCGATAGTATCACAGGGAACTGAAACCTTTTTATTGGTGGATGAATTCTAAACAAATAAGACTCGTTGGCTACTCAACCTAAAAAGTTTACTCCATGTTTTTGCTATGAACTTCAAACATATATTTATGATGGCGTATTAGAAAGCTGGTTTTTTCGCCTTCTCTTTATAATAGATAATTTAGACTTAAATTGGTAATCTAATTTGTACTAATGTAAATCTCAAATAATATTTCTCATCGTAGGAACAAATAAATGTATCTGAAACACCAACTAATAGATTTAATTAAGTGAATTATCGTTTGTACAAATGTTACGTTTATGTCATTTATTATATTTCTGTTTATCGAGATATAACTACAAGAAAGCATACAATAAATAATTAGAATGACACACATAGACTGTAATTGCCAATACGGCACTTGTACAAAGCTAATTATTTATGTATATACAAAACTTCTACACATAAATAATTTTATTTTGCTGACTAAATTTGGGATAATTATTATTTCAGTAGTAAATGTGTACAAAGACAAAATTGAAGAAACTAATAAAGCGAGAAATACCCCTTTATTTATTTATTTACTAATTTTATTTTTATATAATACGTTATCAAGAAATCCCTTTAATTTAATTTATTATTTATGAAAATTTCTTAATAAATTTACAAATAAAGTTGTTTTAATTATATTCATATTAGCTAGGCCATTTCTCGAATTTTTCTGTGTATTTTTAATAAAAAATTTAAAAATAAAAAGTTTTGCGACTTTTCTTCAAATGAAAATTTGAAGATGGACAAATAGTAGAATGTCCATTATTGTGTAGGAAGTGATCACCCTATCCTAAAAATGTACTGTTCTTAATAATACTACTTTTTTTATTAAGAAATGATTATTCGTCTTGACATTGATGACATTAATAAATGATTAGATACTTACTAGAAAAACATATTGTTTACATATAACTATAACACATAAATTATTTTTTTTATATATAAATGTCAGAAACATATAATAATTAGCTCACTCCTGCCCCTTCATAGGGAAGCAGAAAAAAGGTTCAGTGTGGATAGGGTCACTTCGAAATCAATATTAAAATATGAAACTATCCAAAATATCACTTGCACATACTTGTGGAGTGCTATGTGCTTTTTCTACATATTCGTAAATTGTTAAATATTTTTTATTAAAATTGGAAAAGATAGTACTGATTATCAGATTAATAACTTGTGCAAAAGGAAATAGTTAATAAAATATTATTTGTGTTTAAATTCGATAGTAAAACATTTGTGGGAATACTATTAAAGCAGAGTATTTAATCTACTGATATTCTGGTTTCATTGATATTCCACATACGTATACACAATAAGCATGAACAATTATGGAATAAATTACTGAAACATCGCTTCAATTTATCATATTAGTGTGTGAAAAGGACACACGATCGCGCCAAAGTTCAATTTACACAACTGACTGGCTTCCGTATTACTTTACAAATTTAAATACATTTCTTAATGACACTCCTTTTTGTTATATTGAAATATAATTTAAAGAATGTTAAAACTTTAATTTCATTTAGATAAGATCGGCTTAGAAAAAATATTAATAACATTTAATATATTTTCAACTACCTAATTTAAAAAAACTGATTTTCGCATAATGAACATTATATATTAAAAAACATTGTTGACTTAAATTGGAAGGGCCTTAGATGATATTTATTGGTGAGATATAAAAATTGTAGTACAAAATAAAGCAGTTCAATTTGATCGGCGATTAACTAGATGCTATATAAATTAAAATGACTTAACACTTAAATACAAAATAACTTTTTTATTTGGTATTTGATGAAAGTTAGTCCAGTTTAATTCAAGTTGCTAGATTTAAATTCATCATTTATAATAAAAGTTAATACTTTTCCTTCTCAATAATCTATTTATAAATTAACGAAATGTGTGTGTGTCTTTTATCTGAAGTTTTTATACACTTGAAATGTTTCTCAAAGACTGAGGGTTGTATAGAATGTAAAAACCGCCGTAACTTGAGGAGCTCCTCAAAATTGTTGAGAAGCTTCACAAAATAGTTTCAATTAATAAAAACAAAATAATTTTTTTTAAATAATAAATGTTTGTTTAAGACATAATTTATTCCAGTTTGTTTGTTTGCAATAATTTCTTTTTTGTATTTTTTATTGTTTGCATATATTTTAAAGTTTTATGAACTCCTCAAGATTTGAAGGAGCTCCTCGAGTTAGGACGATTTTGCATTCCACTTTAAACGAATTTTTCGAGACAAGTGACTAGTCTGAAAAATAACTTGAAAGCTACTGCATATTTTTTTACTATTTAACTGAATGTATAATAGCACTACTTTATCAATTAATTGAAATTTTATTTTGAAACACTCCATTAACATAATAAATTAAGTTTATTTCTTTATATAATTTGTGAATCTTAGTTGTATATATGATTATTAACTATTCTAAAAATGTACATCGCAAAAGCGAGAGAGCAGGTATTAATTTAAAAATAACTCATTTATTTAGTTTATTTAGTTCACAATATAAAGAAGCATTGACTTAATTTTATTGAAGAGGATAAATTTACAGAAGTAATGTATATTTAAATATTATGCCATCACTTGGAACTCCAGCCTTTTTTCTAAATTCATCTACCTATAAGGTTTTATAAATTATATATATGTGGCTAACACTACTATTATTACAAGGGGTCGACTGCATATATTGCCTTGCCATGAAATATAAAAATTATCATTAATCAGTCGTCTTAAGCTTAAACTAATCAATCGATAATTAGCTAAATACTGTAGCGAAAATCAGTTTTCTAAAGCCAGGAGTATATTAAGGAGAGAAGTAGGTATGTCTCTTGCCTTCAAACCCAAAGGTAGCAAGTTCGAACCACGGTGGTACGTACTCTTGGCTTTTCAGTATTGAGATAATTAATTAGCAATTGACTGATAATTGAGATAGCATTGAGATAATTAATTATCAGTTGACTATTTTAGCCGATGGCGACTAATTAGTTATGATATGTATATATCCCGACAAGGCACTATGCAATTTATCTTATATCATCCACCTAGTCATAGAAAATCCATTAAAACTCTACAACGATGGCTATAGAAATGTCCGAAAATAAGGGAACATACTTGTTTTGCGTGTATATTGATGTAAATATATTAATATCCAAAATACTGTTGAGTTGTCACTGAATGTTACATGATCGAGGCATGTTGTAGCGATGTAAATAATATATTTAAATAATTTACTTTAAACTATTATCTTTTATAACATAACATAATTTAAATTAATATTTCTAGGTACAATAGAATTCGACTATATCGAAGTCTGAAGGGTCAGAAAAAAACCTCGATATAGGCAAACTTGACGTTTTGGTAGGAAAATCTATGTTTATCACATAAAAGATTAATTATTTATGCAACACAAATGTTAAGATTGTTAAACTAATTAAAACAGTGTTTCTTATTATAAAATCGTAACATTGGAATAAACACTGTAATAAACAATGGTTTGTTGTATAATGAGTGAATGTATATAATATGAATGTAATGTATAATATAACTATCAATCTAACCAACAATCAGTACATAGCTGAATTGAGATAACTATAATAGACGTCATTTAATTGAGATCAAGACTACACATTACTGGGCGGGGTAGTATGTAGATGACAATCAAACTGTTTTTGAATGCACATGGGAGATATTAAATGTAGGATAGTCAATTACAAGCTTTTTGCGTTGAATGTATGAGAGAATTGAGCTTTGACTCTTTCTGTCTAAAAATATGTTATGGATCGAAATCTCAACCGACTCCAGCTTACCAATCATGGCTTCCTCACTGTCAATGAATTGCACAAAACCCAATGACAGATGTTTTTTTTTAATAACATATGTTTGATTATATATACATATGTATGTATGTAATTGCATGTAGCTACTACAAAATACTGTCGTGAAATGTGCAAAGTAAAATGACTAATGAAGATCCGGGATTTTGATATAGACGAATAAATAGTTGGCCGGACAAAAAACCTTGATATAGGCGAATTCTACTCTATTACCTAATATAATATAAAGCGTAGGATTTTTGTTACATTAAATTCGATTAAATCACTTCAATGTATGAATTTATACATGGACAATACAAGTACATGTCTTGTACAGTACAAATAATACATGTATGACATGTATCATGGATATACAGATATTTCCATCTATAATACTATCTGTAGTTTATCTAGAAGTCTATGACATGTATTACTATGTATGAACACACATGCATAGTAAACTTACATATTGACGAATAAACATTCATGAGCTACTTATAGATTTATAGTTGAGTTGAGTTGAGAACGCTTAATTTTTTTTCTAAGAACACTATGAATATAACGGTCAAATACAATATATAATGTAGAATTAATATTTAATTTTACAAATGGTTATACATATACAATATATTTTACTTTGTAGTATTTATAAGTAGTATATTAAAACATATGTAAATAATAGAAAAATAATAACATTTAACATTTCCAAAATTAATTTTAGAATGTGAAGCTGCGTAGATAAAAAAGAAATTATCAAAAAATTCATGTGCTCTTGAAATAAACAAAGAAGTTAATTTTAAAATATTTTAAATTTAATTAAAATGCATTAATAATCAAAATATTCATTTAGCCAATTCATTTTTGGAGATTGATGTGTAAACTAAATTTTGTTTGTTTTACATAGTTAGATAAGACAAATATTCACTTTTTCATTAATGAATAAAAAAGCCCTATTTAAAATATAGTTTTCTAATCATATTCTATGTTTTTACCCCCTAATAAATGGGTAATTCCCCAGATGATAAGTACACAAATTCGAAAAATTAAGTTTTTATAAAATCAATCGATATTATGTTTTCCAAAATAATTTATATGCACTACACCTACTTCTTTGCATTCTCAAAATCCTTCAACAATAAACATGCTTTGATGTTTTTGGACTTTCTCTCATTGATATTGAACATGACTTTTTGACTTTGACTCGCATTCATAGTATTTGTAGCTTACTTTTTATTAACAATAACAAATACATTTAGAAGTAAATCTATTATGTGAAATGGTTAAATTAACGAAAATTTTCATAAATGTAACATTTTCTATGTGTCAATATTTAAGAATAATTTTTTTCTTATTTAACTATTAGTCAAATAATATTTCATTTTTAAATATTTGAACTATGAGATATATATATGTATATGAAACAATTAAAGAAAATCAAAGGAATTAATTTCCCCAAAGTTTGTATCTGCTAACACTAAAATATAAAAAAGATATATATATATATAATATGTACAGCTGCACATTGCATCAGAATATGTAATGTATTCTGTCTTATATTAGAAAATCTTTTGTATTATTCTTATTTAAAAAGTTAATCGAGAGAGAGTGCGTTCTGCTATAGGGGTGTCAGAGAAAATACAGTAATTTTATCGGGACGTTTTATGTTAGGAATTTAGGTAAAGGTAGCATACATATAAGGAATTTTATTAGGTAATATATTAAATATATTATTCCGAGTTCTTAACATTTTCCATAATATTGTTGAGTTTGGTTTTAGTCTCAATTAAAATAAAAACTGTATATTGAAAATGAAAAAGTGTATAAAAATGTTTATAATTTCCCATGAGTCTACCCCGAAAAGCATGCAAAGAATATTATATTATTGTTCATAAATATGTACATACATATAGAGAACATTTTAATGAGGAGTAAAACATCAAAGAGGGGTAGAAATGAACGGACATCTGTAATTTGAAAATGCTAGCACCTTTACAATATCCTTTGAATATTATTTTTGAAAAACAAAAACAAAAAAATTAATATAAACTTGTGAGAAAATTGCAAACAGATTGTTAAACAATAATTCTTTAATTACAGTAGCTTCATTCTTCGTTATAATTAATGTTGACTGTGCAGGTTGCATAGAAATGGATCAATAACAACTAGAAGGGAAATTGTCCATCTCCGTAATGCAGACACATGGCACCAAATGATTTCAAATAACATAAACTGTTTTGTTGTAGGAACGCGCATTCTTATTGTAAAGTCAATGCAAGAGTATCAATTAATTGCTTCGAAACAGCGCTTATAGGTATAGGCGAGATATAAGGCGAATTTTCGAACCAAAAATACTACCTGATCCAAGCATATCTTATCTGGACACTAACTTATCTTAACTAAAATCAGTGCGTTGTTTGCAATGAATTTTATATATATTTAGAAGCAGCTACTTATTTTATCATCAAATTGGTGCCGTCAACATTCGCTATTTCTGTGTTTTTTGTGTTTTCATTCATTTTTTTGGATTTTGATATTAACCTATAGATTTCAAGCATTCACTCTATTGTATTATCTCTCTATATATCATCACCCAATGACAACGTGCCACGGTTCTATTAATCAATTGCTTGTATTATGCAGATACTTATATTATTTTTTTATCGCCAAAAATGGCAAAAAGCTGGTTAGCTACAGACAATTTTAAAAGATATAAATTCATTCA
>JAYRBW010060762.1:0-10629 GCA_036023295.1 Invenusta paracnida | reverse complement strand
GGTTACATTTGAATGAAAATGCATATTTTTAAGAAAGATTAGATTTTATTTATATTTTAGAATAACTTATTACATATAATTCTGTTCCTTAGAGTGTTTTCTATGTTTTAAAACAAAAAATTGATGTATAAATGGTTTTAGTTACTGATACCAACCTTTTGAATTTACCTTCTAGGCCTATTCTTGAACCAAATATAGGGTCGGAAGCAATATATATGATGTATAGGAAAGCAGCTGAAACCATTTAGGCATCCACTTTTTGTTTTAAAACATAGAAAACACTTTAAAGAACCAAATGATATGTAATAAGTTATTCTAAAATATAAATAAAACAATCTTTCTTAAAAATATGCATTTTCATTCAGATGTAACCAAAACCATAGACATTTTCCTATTCTATAATATAGAGAAATAAATTATTAGGTCTCATGACACACTCCCAAAAGATACATGCCAGACATTCAATTTCATCATCACTGAACCCTATTCTACCTTATAGTATCAATTAGAATTAGTTTGCTTTCCAGCTACCCTCAACCCCCTGGGCTCCCGGTCTAATAACTCAAAATTATTTTTGGAGTTTTGTGTGCAAGATAATTTTATAATACCAAAATCTTGCGCTTGCAGTTTTATATTTGAATTTTGTTTAAAATATTATTTTATGGAATTCTAATAATTTTTAAAATAAAAAGCATTTTGTTATATTAAAAAAAAATTATTTAAAAAACTATTATTAATTCTGAAAAGTAAGCTATAAAACATAAAATAGGCATTATTATTTTTTAGTTAACACTTATACCTGCACTCATGCTTGCTTTTTTAAATATTTAACATTACACCTGCACTTGTTATTTTCAAAAAGCTGGGCCTAAACTAAAAATTTGACATGCAAGATCTTGCTAAAATTGCTCTCCAAAAATAATTGCTATAACTTACTGTTTAGACTTAGTCACAAACTAGTGCCTACCATTCAAATTTTTTTTTGGGAAGCAATATTCTCAAGATCTTTGGCATGCAAAAGCAAAATTCAGGCGTGATTGGCATGCAGGAGCTTTAAAAAAGTGTGATAGGCATGGTAAAGCCTTAGTTAATGTGACTAAAAGGCATGATAGCCATAGGCATCAAAAAGCCTTAGTAAATGTGCCTAAAAGTTAGTTTTAAAATTAAAAATTTCAGGTGTGCATGAGGCATAAAAAATTGGCATTTTTTAAATTTCCAGCATGAATGATGTGTGAAAAATTGGCATAACATTTTTATCTTTGGCATGCCAATATTCCCCAAAAAAATGTTGCTACCATCCAGTTGAAAATGCATTGTAGGATTTACAAGTCCAATCATATATTCATAATTTACAGACCATTTTACAGTAGGCACTTTTTTTTACAATTTACCTTCAAGTAACTTTTTCTAGTAGTACTACTACTACTACTTACTTTTTAATAAAAATGTTATAAATTATAATTTAAATTATACACATTCACAAATAGTTCAAATATAAAATACAATAAATATAAATTTTCTATGCTTTAAATATTTAAAATACAATTTTTCGATTGAAAGAATCTCCATTAGACTAGTTTTGTCTTTAAAATAAATAAATAATTAACTTACATTTAACTTTGAAAACAATGAATATTGACAATATCACTTCTGTTAATAGTAGCAGGGAAGATGGCAATACCATTTTCGACGGATTAAACAAATACTCTTGAATAAATGGTATAATCTTTTTACGCTGAGCAAACAAATGCATGATTAAATAAATAAATAACTGATTATCAGCAACCTAAATCAAATCGTAAAATAACGAGACACTCGCAATGTAACACAAAAATGTGTATAGTTCTGAGAGGGAAAATAAATAATAAATTTAAAATATTACTATAGATAATATAAAAAATTAACAAAACATATATTTTAAATTAATATATATATAGTACTTAAAAAATGCATATAAAAGGTTTTTATTTTGAGTAACAAATAAATTATTTATTTTATTATATCCCGGAATTTATTAGTGATTTGATAAAGAAATTTTAAATATTATTCTCACAAAAAAAATATCACAAAAGTCAATATTTTATTATCTTATATTTAAAAAGTAGTGGATAAATATAATGAGAATTTGTTATTTACATGTGTTCTATATATAACTTGACTACACGTGTCATACATATACATACCATGTTATATAATATTATTATACATATACGCGTGGACATATATGCTTTTTATATGGTCTATATACACTTTTTAAGTTATTGGTGACTCTTATATTAATTTAATCTCAATTATTGCCACACGCTTTTTGTAACTACACCCAGACACAACTTAGAAAAATATAGTTTTTCCAAAATTGTGTAAGGCTCACAAACGGCTCACACGTTCAGAGTATAATATACTCTAGTTCTAAAATTATCTCCATATACTAGCGGTTCAGTACTAGAATTCAATTTCTATTGTGCTTTCCTACATTTTTCGTGGTTAGAGACTTTTTGTAATAATTTTATTTATATAATGCTTGAGGCGTTGCATCTTCGCTTTCATTTAAAAATACATATATTTTATAATTTTAAACTATATAGCTACTCCAATTGTTCTTTTTCTTATAAATTGTGTATTAAATTATGTCAATACAAATGCCGATCATTATTAAAATCACAAGGAATACATTTTTAAAGAAGCTTTCAAAGCTGTATCACGTCATAAATCAGACAGCAAGTTTTATTTATTTTTAGAGCAAGCATTATGATTATTCCCTTGTTGAAAGTTATTTTAAATGGAACTTTAACCTTCTATATTCTAGTCATAACAAATTCATGTCGCTCGATTAAAGAAATTTCAATTATTGAAATAATGAAAATCTGGATATATAACCACCATCCAAATTATGCTAGTACTTTTTAAAATTCTTCATACATACACATACTTAATTTATTATTATATAAATTGGTGTTCTGAAAATGGACAGTTATTGTGTAGGACTTAGCATATAATAATTTCTTTTACCATATAAGAAAGTATCAGTCTTAAAAAATTACATTTTAAAGATATGTATGAATATTCAAAACCTTTCAGTAATGCATTCACAGTAAAAAAAAGCATAATGTCTATTTGAAAAATAATAATTGGTGAAGAACTCCAGTGTGAATATGCCAAACATAATATTATTAAGGTTAAAACAAAAAACACAAAATATTTACATACAGCTAATCAAACTTAGCAAAAGCATATAGAAATGAATTCTCAGTTAGGCTCCCACATATGTAAGGGTAATCATCCTTCAAGTAGTCTCTGCAAAAATCAACAAATGGAAAAAGAAACTAATATGGATTTGATACATTGCAAAAAGCTAAAACTGTCAAATTACACATCTTGTATAATCTTGAATTTTGTTAGTATTAGTGTAGGAAAGGTTAATATACACAAGGAACAAGGACTTTTAAAATAAGTAAAACCCTAATAAACTTTACAATAGTGTTGAGTCATGCAGAACAGAAGATTCTATTTATAGCTAAGAACTAGATATAATTGAATGTTGATGAGAATTGTAAAGGATAGTAAAAGATTGTAAAGGATTGTGGTAATTAATGATAATTGTACAAGCTCAGAGACAAAATATGCTCCACCCCGTCCTTAGATGCATATCATGTCTCCTTCAACTGAAGTTTTGTTCTTGTTCAGATTTTTGGCTGCTTGGTGAAGCTTCTCTGTAAATTCTGGAATACCTAAAACACAAAAATACAACAAAAAATTGGAATAATTAATATTAAAAAAGTAGAAACAATATTTCATTACTTAAAATGAATATAATCAGAATTGGAATTATTTACTTATCAATAAGTGGGATATACATATCTGCGTCGCAATTATTAAAGCATATTAAACGTAAATATAAGGACTCAATTGGTTTCATTCGAATAGTATGACTCTGGAGCAAGTCACGTTACCAGATTTTCCCATATCAGTATCTTTTGTGAGTAATTTAAAATCATATCTGCTGTATTTTCTTACTCAGAAGCAAAATTTATGAAACAATTATATAAAGACCCTAGATGATACAATCACACTACAAAGTGAATATAAATTAATTGTAGTTAATAATCTATTTATAATTTCACAAGCGTAAGAAGCATATGATAAATTGAAAAATAAGAATAATTAAGAAAACAGTTAAAACATAATAATTGTCAAATTAAAAAAAAAATTATTTAAAATACAAAGTGATATAGGTTAGCTTCATTATAAGTTTTTAAAGGAAGCAAAAATAGAAAAACAATATTCCCTGTACAGAAACAAGACGCGTTTCAATAGTCCTTTCGGTTAGCATAAATCTAATTTTAGTATGGGGACTACTTCTGAATATTATAAAAATTGAGCACAAAATCTTTGTTATGCACAATGAATTTCCACTAACCTATGATTTCCCATATTAAAGAATACGGCGACTTCTATGAAATTCACATAAACCATATTTATAGATGTTCATTATATACATCTATAAGAACATTTTATTATGGATTTAGTCAAATTTTTGGGGCGGAATCTTGGTCGGCATGTGGAAACTATATAAATAAATATGGTTTATGTGTCTGAAATGTGTTTTAAAGTGTATAAAATATACGGAGAATTTAAATGATGTAAAAAACGTCATTTAAATATAAAATATTATTTTACTTAAAAAAAGGGTATTTAGTATGGGAAAATAGTAAAATGTTAATATCTCCTTTTGTGACTGGTTATGTAATACAAGAATTATACATTGTTAAATCACAGGTTGGTAGCAATTCATTGAGCATAAAAAATCTTCTTGTTCAAATTTTGATCATTTTCAGAAGTAGCTCTCGTACTATTATTAAGAGAGAACAATATATATTCATATAAAACATTGTTACATAATAAGAAAATCTTTCAGATTATAAGCTAAGTGTAAATCATAATACATGAAAGAAATGTTACCCATCAAATAATCAATTAGAAAACCCAACTAGAACACATATGTGTGCTTACATCAGACAACTGGCGATAAGTGTTAAGAAGGATAAAGTCGAAGGAAACTAAGTTTCGTGCAAGTCATATCAGGAGTACATGGATTTGTTTACCACAATAGAATTTAATGTGGTTGGAAAGGAACATGAAAAATAGTAGTCCCTTTCTTAAGAAGCTATAACAGCAAATCTCATTTAGCAGGCTTACCAAATGCGCCTCTTACGATGAATTCTGTTGTAATTTCCGGAGATTCACTGCTCATTGGTATCAAAAATAGTTTCAACAGAATTCAGTTTGTAAATGAAAAGGAAAATTTTGTATAGCTGAAAACTATAATACGATATTTTCACTAAGTTCACTCAATGTTTAGAGAAAAACAAGTGATTTATTTTGTATATTGTAAACAATTACAAATTAGGTAGTTTAGAAGACAACGAATTCTGCCAAAGCATTGTATTTAGTGAGCATTAGTTAATGTTGATGTATAATTGAGAAGATAAAATGTAACTTTATAATCCAAACTGATTTATTTGTTGTTAAATATAAAACATAAAATATCCATAATCCCCGAAGAACATAATTATAATATAACTGGTAATTCAACAGACCCTAAAAATCTATATATACAAATGGGTCAGATAGTTCAATTATTGACAAAAACTACAAATTGATCACATAGATGCACCCATCCATATCCGACTAGTCGTAATTGATAAAAATGACAATCACAAGTAGGACCAACATACTCACTAGAACAGAGGAGCTGATTTTATTCATATTAAAGTTACATAATATATAGTAGAAGTTCTTCAATGACGAACCAAGTAAAGTACTTACACAAAGTACATACTTAAAGAATGACGTACAGTACAGGTGAAGTATCTAATTATGTGTTTGAGCTCATAGATTAACCCTCCACAGATAAGTTGATTTTAAACTTAACTGCTAAATTTCTGTAAATAAACAGCCATACGCCACTATTGAGATGTCAACATGCTCTCTGATAGAAATTAAACAGTTTAATAATCAGCATTAAACAAAAGTATCTAAAACAATCATAAAGAAGAAACTTAGTGTCACAATCTTTTTATTAAATATTTAGTAAGATGTTTATTATATTTTCAGAAATATATATAAAAAAACAATTAACCACGTTTACCTGATGTAGCCACGTAGTTGTAGCAGAATCTGGGAAAGTTTGATTTTGGATCATAATAATAAGTGAGGTAGTATGTCAAGCCATTCTAAAAAGATAAAATATTATTCAAATTTTAAAGAATATACATATATACAATATGTATATATTTTAAATGGTATAAAGCGATCACGTGTAATATCAAAGGTTGATAGACACGAAAGGGTCGCTCTTCAGGGAAGACGAACATGCATAAAATCGATTAAAATTCTTTTAAATGTCAAAGTTAACATTTTTAAACTAAGTAAATATCATTTGAAAATAATTCAGGATTATTAACTAACCAATTATAAATAAATTTATGATATTTCACTCAAATAATCAATAATACTCGTACACATAAGAAAATAAATGTATCATAATATTTAATTAGTTTTTAAATATAATATGCGTTAATAAATACTAACAACAATCCAAACTTAGTTTTGTAGCAGATTCAATAACAAAACACTAGTTTTCATATAACTTCATTTAATAGTAATTCTAACTACAAAACTTCTTTTTTAGCAGAATATCATAATATAACCAATCCAATTTATTATATAATTAATAATCACCATAATTAATTTATATTAATTATCTTCTCGCTCAAGTGATATGAGTAAATCTGGGGTAACTGAAGGTAAAATTCCTTCACTTATTTTCTATAACCAATCCAATCCTACTAAATTATAAATTTATAATATCATAAATGTCCCATGTTTTTCAATTAAACTGTCGTACGTCAAATAATCGGATGTTTAATCTATTTGGAAAATACATAGCACTTTTTCGAACTGAGTAGTTATATATTGTTAATGCTTTCTTTAAATATTCATAGTAAAGGAGTTTTTTGCTATAGTTTTGTAGTTAGAATAATCTTGCCAAACAACAACAAAACAGACACCGTTGGCAAAAACCTAAATATTTATGTTTAAAAACAAGATTAATCATTTACAAAAAAGTCTCAAGAAATAAAGAAAATTGAATCTTTTTGAAATAAGACTCCTGATACAAATTTATTTCATTTACAATATCCTTGACATTGTGAATTAATTGCATTATAACTACATTACTTTATAAGTAAAATAATTAAACAACTGAAGATTGTTTAAGCCTGTTTTTATTAATTCATATTTTATTTATTTAGACTGTAGGACTTTTAAACTATTTGTAATAAGATTGTTTTCATTAATTACGCAACCAAAGTAGATTTTGAAAATATATTTAACATTAATGGATAATATAATTTATACAAATAGAACTAATTATCTAGACCCGTATAACATCCAAATGCATTTAATTATACTTGTTTGAATGAATGGGATGAGCCCATGCCATAGTTACCTTATCAAACGAAGAGTGTGGTTCGATAACCATAGTTGACTCATACTCAACCACACGGACCATGTCCTCGGACTTGAATCCGTCAGGTGGAGATGCGTCAGGGTGGTCAGCAACAGCCCGAGATATTATCACAGCGCGACCCGTCGCCTGGTCCATACTGCACCGGCGGACGTAAATATACTCGCGATGACGCATCGGGTAAGGGTAGTGCGTCACCCAGTGAACCACCTCACTCCCGGTCCTATTATCTTTATCGATAATGTTCAACTTGATCGCGTAATTGTCCCATTGCCGTCGGTAGACCAGATCCAGTTGGACATTGAGGAAGTCGCGGGGAGAGATGTCGTCGAAGAAGCCCATCACTGTTACCGCGAAGACAAAAAATATGTTACCAGAAGTAGATACATCTTCTTTCACTGAATAAGACCGGCTGAGTCATCCAATCAAAATATTTTTTATACCATAGAAATCACGTTACTTCATAAGGAAAGAAATATACCATCAACGAGTTTCAATCTAATAATAACAAAGGCTTTGATGTTTACAGATTGAAAAAATCCCCTTATAAGCTTTCTAATGAAATGAAAATAATAATGTAAGAAATATTAATTTCGCAATAGAGAATTATATATGTATAGATTATAATTAGACGCCAGAAATATCACGAATATGTTAACTGAAGTCATAAGATGAACTAAATAATGAACCGTATTTGAGAGGGCGGATAAAAAAGTATGACAACATATAGAAAGAACTGCAACAAATAATTTTAAATTTGATAATAACAATTACTGTTTGCACATTTGAAAATTGTATACCCTCATTTTTCAGTCGAAATGAAAACATGAACAAATACATATTTTAATTGGTGTATTTCTAATATCAACACTATGATATCACTGATTTAAGCAAGTAATAAACAAAAATCAATTTTCTTTGGCAATCCTTATGTAGAATTTTACCTGCCTATACAAGAATAATCAATATTTATGTTTCTATTCACTGTAAATAGATTTATATTTAGAACAAGATATAAAGCAACAATAATATTCTTGTTCAGTATAATACATATGAAAAAACGTAGAACTTTCATGTGCGAATCTTCAAATGAAGTCGGCCATGATATTCTTTCTCCGAATGCTTTTTCTACATTTTGATAATCTAGCAGATGTAGCATTCTAGCACCCACTAGAAATTACCAAATTTAGATAAAAATATGATTATTTTCAATATATTGACCCTGATTATTAATTTATTTTTAAAATTATATTTAAAGTAGATCATAAATGATGGATTTTAGCGATAAATCAAACATACTTCTATATTCATATAATTCTTTGTTTTTCATCTTTCGCCTCCATAACTTTGCTGCTGGTGTTTCTGAAATATTCTCCCACTCAGAATCAACAAAATTAAAATCTTTTCCTGTAAATGTTCCCATCCCATTGGTGGCTTGTGACTTTTTCTTTGATTCAGTCTTTTCACATGTTACTTTGATTTCCGACTTGGGCCGCGGAGAAGGTGCAGTTTCCGTTAAAATATTGAAACTTTCAAATGTTCTGAAACATAAATTAAGAATTTTAGGTCACACAGAAAATCAAACTCAATTTAATTTATTTACTCACTTTCTAATTTCATCGTCGGAAATTTTGTCTTGTGCCCAGGAGAACAAACAAGCTGTAAGAAGGAAACGCTGGGCATTGTAAACTTGCTTGGATTGTCGAGCGCGATCTATTATATTTTTAAAGATAGCTTCTTCTGATTTTCTAAGAACAATAACGTTGGTGAAGACCATTCTTTGAGTAGAATTTAAGAAACGCATCACTTTGTCATTCCGACTCAATTGTTGAGTATATCGAATTGCACATTGACGAAGACCTTGAATGTAGCTAGCCATTATTAAGTTATAAAATATTTCTGAAAAAATAAAAAGGAAAAAACAATTTAAAATAAAAAATATGTATAAATACGAATTTAGATATACAACAATGTATATGTATGTTTATGATGATAAAACTCCATAAATAGTATTAAAAAATCCATTAAAATATAATATTTTATATATCATTACATAAATAGTTTATCAATATTACTAGCACAGTAAAGAATTTTTATTTATGAAATTACATACATCGATTTCGAGACTAGAATATATTGGTATTCATTAAAAAAAGTTTCAAGTAAAATTATCAATATATATGTAATAGTAATAAACAATAACACAAAGGAATTATATTGAAATAAATTATATCATAGATAAATATTGTATCTTCAGAATACATTAATATATTAGATAACTTAATGTAAAGTTTCTTATGTTATTTTGAAACCACAAAACCTAGAAATATACATAATTTATTTCATTTTTTTTAAATTGATATAACTAGTATCTATAGTATAAATTCGTTTTTTCCACAGCATAGAAAAGTTGATAAGATAGCAAAAATAAAGCAGAATGCCTTTAAACGCTGGTAAATTTAGTTTAAAAAATATGAGTTCTCAATTACATTATATTTCGCAGCTAATCTGCATAGACATTGTGGTGGCACAGGTTTGTATGACAGATACAAGTGAAGTACATTGTAATGTGAAATTATGAGTTGTAGTAAACACAGTTTAATTGGACGACTCTAGTACATGGTGTGGTAAATATGATGACTATATAGTAATATAATAATATCAGTATAATACTTCAGAAAATTATTCATTTTGAATTATACAGTCTGCTTATTAAAATGCCGACTAAATAAAAATATTAATAATAATAACATTTTGAAAATGTTGCATGCATTACAGAAGTGAATTAACCATAGGTGGTAGCTGGTGGCTTTGCTGAATCAATCTTTGTATAAATACAGTAAAATCAATGTTTACTGCTTAAAAAAGTAAAAAAAAGTGGTTTATGAAAATAATTGCATATTTATTTCTACATATATTTAAGTAACATTCTTTTCTGATTGGTTTTGATATAATTAAAATTTCATAAATTTTATATCACTTTATTTAACAATTTATACTAAAATAAATAGTTAGACATGTGTAGTAGCTAAATATTTATTAAAATTTTGATATTAATTGCTTTTGTCTTTAGGGAATTGTCACCAAGAAATATTACAATG
>JAYRBW010060761.1:0-10629 GCA_036023295.1 Invenusta paracnida | reverse complement strand
CAGCAACTGAAATGATTAATTGTATACTAAACTCGTAGCTGACACAAAATAACTAAAAGTCAGTGAGTATCGATTACGGATATGAAACAGAGAGAAATTTATTGAATGTTATATAACAACCTAGGCACAGTGCCTCTAAGTGCGCAATAGGAGGGTTAATACAGTAGGTATATGTATATCAAATGTGATATATGTCATTTCAAAATTAAAATAATTTCATTTAATTAAATTAAAATTTAATTAAAAAAGTAATTTAAAATGTCTTAAAATTTAATAAAATAATATTTCCAAAACCTTACATTAATTATGTATGCATAAAAGTTCTTATAATTTTTATTTATTGAGTGCAAAATTTAAAAAATGTAGACAAATAAATAAATGATATGTAATACTAAGCAGTTTAATAAAGTTAATAGTCAGCTGATATAATATATTTTTACTTTTTTATACACTAATATGTATTATTTTTATTTTACTATTTTTGATTGATGCATTATAAAATTTACATAGAAAATTATTATATACTTAAAATCTACTTTTTTTTATTTGATCTAATTCTTTTTTATAATTTATTTAATAAACAAAACATCTAATGTTTATTAATTAAATTGACATTGTAATATAATATTACTTCAAATACATAGCCAACAGTTGAATGACCTATATATGTACATATACATATATTGAATATAAGAGATTAATTAAGAAATAAATTAAAAAGACTACTAAAATCACAAAATAAACTAGAAGCAAGAGTACTCAAAATAAGTTTGACACTTGTAATATAGAGAATGCAAGAACCAAAGACTAACACAATTACTATCGAAAAAGCAAATAGAAAATTTTATATTTGAAAGGGAGGATACTGTCGGACTAAATTATAATATATTAACCCAGGATACAATGGTGCCCCAACCATCACACTGTTATAATTTTGTTAGAAATTAACAGATGTTTTTATATTTCTTTGCTAATATTAATTTCAGCTCTGTATTAAATTAGTAACTTGGTAAATTAAACTGCACTATTTTTATGTAATATTTTTAAATGCTCGAACATTTTAGAATGACGTGTATGGATTCAGTAGGACATAATGCTGTTCCATCATTAGACATTCACCTCCCACAAGAAAACTTTCTTACATCAGAACAAGACAGGTTAGTAATCATGTTTTGTATAATTTGGGGTACAGTGGTAACATGTAATTAATATATAAATAATATGTCATATTTTAGTACAATATTTTTTTTGTTTTTTAAATTAACATACAGTGTCCTGAAATTTTGTGAATCTTTAGAAGACTTTCTTTTACATGGATTGAAACTAAATTCTACATCAAAGTAAGTTACTTTTAAATATTGTTATTTAACAGTTTAAATTTAATTTTTTTTGAACCTTATGTTCCCATTAGTTACTTTACTAATTTAAAAAGGTTATTGTTCAAAATTGAATTATACTATTTTACTGTTCATTTATAATAAACAATATCTTAATTTTTTATTACACGGTGTGTAAATTTGCGTAATTAAATACTTATTTAAATGAAAATATTGCCATTGATTTATAAATTTAAGTTTACATTTTTAATTGATTTTTCATATACTGAAAAATTCTATAGGAAGGACACATTATTCTTGGTTTTTGAAGTGGTTTATATAAGTGAATTACAACAAAGCTCATTGTAAAGTTTTTAGTCAATTATATCTTTCAATATTTTCTATTGTTATTGTTTTTAACTTTTCTCATTTTCTCAATGAGATCTTTTAATAATAAATTGTTTTGTTCTTAATATATAATCTTGACCCAATAATTTTTTCTTCTATATTTCTCTTTCTTCAGTTGTACAGATTCAATATCATTTTGGGATACAGTTGAGTATTATCTCAGTGAAAATGATCGTAAAGAACTTGACAAGCTCAATCATGTATATTCAAAAATTGGTTTGGCGCGTGCCTGGATCAGAGTCTGCCTTAATAATAACACTCTATGGAACTATATGACTGAAATTATTGCTAATAAAGAAATTTTGAGGTAAGTAAGCATATATTGTAAATATTTTTGTATTACAAGCAACCATACGACCATCTTTTAAAGTAATTTTTATGAGTTTTTTCTCCACAAAATATTTTTCTCTTACATTTTCTATGTTTTCTAAAACGAATAATGTCTGATAACGCTTATAAAACCGTTATACCTACTCTTATGATTTAGATTTAGTTTGTATTTTAATATATAAATATACGATTTATTAACATTTTAATTTACATATATAAATTTAATGAATCAGAAAATATACATTTAGATAAAATTTAAATAAATTGATGTTCATTTCAAATTTTTGTAATATTTTATTAAAAAACGTGAAATTAATTTATATGACGTAGCAATGTACACATTTCATTTATAATATTAATAATATATATATATATATATAGTATTTGATTAAAATAACATTAACATAATAAGTTATATTCTTTATACCAACAATTTAAACTTATTACAAACTTTTTTGGCACCACTATTTTGGTACATCATGTTTTGCTGAATAGCATTATTTAATTAATTATTGAACATATTATAATTGCTAAGTATATTTAATGGAGTATTTATTGTTCGATAGTAGTATTTAATGTACTGTTCTTTAGATGTGTCAATTTGTCTGATAAAACTTCTTACTGCGTGTTTATTTAAGTTAAATCGTACTGTTTATTTATGGGGTTTCGTTTCGTTGACTTTGGTCCTTGGATGTCAAGAACCTTTTTATAATATACTTAGATATTAGAATTATGTAATATAATATTATATACATTGGGTGGATGGTCTATCGAATATTGATCCGTGTACATTTGTGTTTTAGTGTTAGTATATCTTTCATAAATATTCTTAGGGTACATATTGTTATTAGTACCCAAGGAAACAATCATCTAAATCACTGACATCGTATCATACGGGGATGGGTTTGTTAAAACACATTCAGTTTGTGAGGCTGTTATTTGAAAACTGTCCATCAAAATATGCTAAATGTTTCTTACATAGTTTACAAGATACTAAACAGTATTTGATCAAAATTTCATAACAAATTGATTGCTTCTTTTTGTGTCTATGACGTTATGTACCTAACAATGTTATGGCTTTTTGTACTCTATTCTGTTAATTCTTTACGTTTATATATATTTTGAAGATAATTAAAACAAACATATATTTAGGTTTTCAAAAGTAGTTCAGTTTTAATTCTAGTATAGTTAATATTTATACTATAAATTTAATAATAGTTTTAATTCTAGTATAGTTAATATTTATACTATAAATGTAATAATTAATAAGGTAATCAGTAGATGTTTTCTTGTTTACAATACCGATCTTTTCGCATTAGGATTATCGTATGAACGTACATAATATATAGTGTATATTTTAATTACATAATATAGCTACTAAATCAAGTTTTAGTCTTCCCAAGTTTGTACTTTCTAATCTTATTATTATTATATATATATGCACATAATGAAAAAAAATTAAATGTTTTTTTAACATTTACAATTTGATCACATTGTTCTTTTTTTATTACTGACAGACTATCAGTATTTCACATGTTGTACAGCTTAGTTAAAAATATATCCAAATTGATATGAAAAATAATTGAAAAATGAATAAAGAAGATTATCTTGTTTCTTATTACTTTTATTTTAAATGTCTGAATCATCAACCATTTTCATTATATTACTTAGTAGGCATAATATGTACATAAATATATTTTTCAAAGGTTGTGGGTATGTATGAAAATTGATAGTGTCTTGTGCACGACTATAGTTGTTTATAACGTTTATTTTCATTGTAATCATTATTTAATGTTTCAGGGGATATTATGAAGACTATGCCTCTATTTTGGATTCTGATAAGAGCTCACTCCTGTGTAAAAAAATACACGGTAAGAATTTATTATATGCTTGAAACGCAGAAGATGTAGTATAAATATCTTATGAAATTTAAGTTATTTATTTTTTCTCATTTTGCTTAATTCAAAAATGCATAATGGTAGTTACAATATGTAGACTTTTTTGCGATACTACATTTATCATTTGTTTTTATATTTGATTTGCTACATTTAATACTAAATGTTAATTTATTCAATGTTTTTATATATTGCATTTTATGAAAAATGTATCGTGCTTTTTATTGAATAACTAAATTCTAGTAATCGTGTTTTTTATAGGTTTATTAATCCCAATTTTCTTGATATAAAAAATAATTAGAAAATGTTTGTTCAATTGGTATGACGAACGTGTTACACTGAAATTACACCCATAAATAAATCGTATTTTTGATTTCTATCTCATTTCTATTGTGTATGTAGATACAAGTCACTACAGATTCGCACTGAAGGTTGACTGCAGATCTTTCAATGTCCCGGTGAATCCCGCTAAACTAGGGTCAATTAATGGAGCTTCATGCGGCGACTATAACAGTGTTGACAATAGTTTACAACAGCAAAATCCGCTATCAGACGAAGGCTTTACTCCTTCCCAGTTCATAAGAGAAAAGCACAGCGTTGACAATCCAGCAGTGGAGTACGATGCAAGTTGGGAGTCCGACTCCTTTGGGGAAAATAGAGTAGTAAGTTCAATTCCGAGGACTCATGATGTCACTGGAAATGTGGAATCTAGCTGTTCTGATAGCGGTGAGGAGGAGTGCGATGTCACAAGTGGTGGGGAAGTTTTAGCTGGAAGCGTCAGTCCTCCCGATGTGATGGTTCCGTTAACTTGTGCCGGAAGTCATGAGGTTTGTCGTCTAGTGACTCTGTCACCTTCTGGAGGACAGAACAAGGGGTCAAGGAGGAAGGCTCTGCAGTCCCAAATGTCAGAGTTGGGATCGTTTGAAGAGTTGGCGATTGGAGAAAATGTAGAAGAGGCTTACATAGAGCTCTATGATCAGAAACAGTCGCTTGCTTCAGAAAACGAGTAAGAGTAGACACAATAAATACATGTTACGTGGTTACCTTTAATATATTGCACGTTAGATATCAAAAACTAACAAAATTAATGCATGAGACATTCTTGTTATAATTTTAAATAAAAGCTACAAAGGTTTAATGAAATAATTATGATTTAATGTTGTTAATTTAGCTATTCTGATATGATTTAATATAATAGATCTATGTCCTCAAAATATGAACACAAGTATTAAGCACTTAAATTCTAAATTCTTAAAAAACCATTTTTATAGTATGGTAATTAAGTATTTAAAATATTTAGTATTTTAAGAATTTACTCACAATTCGGTTTTTTGTATCAAAATATAATTATTTATTGGTCTAATTTCCTCCATGCTTTTTATGAAAAATTTTGTAACTCTCTCCTCACTGTTGTAGACAATTAGTGAACCAACTACAAAAAGAGCAGTCCCGTATTATGACTATGGAGGAGCAGATAACTGAAATGCAGAACAGCGTTGATAATCGTCAAGAAAGTGATTCATTCGTCATTCAGGGGCTCCGTCGGTAAGTAAAAGTGCCTGCGCTTGTAGACCTGCATGAGTTCCCATTATTATATGTGTATATATATATATAACGCAAGTTCACAGTCATGATCATCTGTGTAGAACCGATTCATTGTTTTCTTATCTGTTTTCTTCTTGACACAGTTAAAAAAACAAAATTTCCGAACACTCATGATTTTCTCTTTTTGGTACGTGAAAGACACACCCAAACTAGGCGTGTGTGGCTGTAGCACTCCTTTCGGCAGAGCCGGCCGCTATCTTATGTTAGCTGTATTGATTTTCTTACTTATTTTTACGTATTTATTATATTTGATGATTATTTGGGTTGTATTTTTATTGATATTAGTCTTATTTAGTTAACATGGAGTGTACATACTTGTATGTTCTTAGAGTAATAAGTACGCATAGTCTGCACTGACTGTAGACTTCATCGAGTACCTAAAATACTCTATATACCTCTTCTATCGCGGTTTTTAGTCAAGTGGTTATTATCTTAACCTTCTGGCGCAAATAGTTTACTTAGTGTTATCAGGTATACTAGCTCCACCTGTATTGCAGATTAGTTAATTTCAAAAAGAATATAATTACAATAACACGAAGAATACGGATCAAACATAATGATAATTTTCTAGTGTCTTTTTTGTTTTATTCTTAATTAGTCATAGATGTATCTATTTATAGATATATTTCTAGTTACAAATGTTTAATATATCATTTAATATTATTTATTCTTAGTATGAGAATATTTTACAGAAATATTTTTATTTACTGCGACAGTTTGCAATACAATATTTTGAACAGCTCTTAGTTTGATTGCCTGATGTAGTAGAGATTTTATTCAATGTTTTTGGGATACAGATGTATTTATCATTCAATTCATTATCGTTAGATCCAGTTTAATTTTTAAAATGATTTAAATTATATGTTTATATGTGACCTAAACGATTTTACCGATTCACTAGGATTTCAAAAATATGTATGCTGCAGCTATTACATAGCTTTTATGAAAGTTAATTTATTCAAATAATGGTTCACGGCAAAATGTCGGGAAATATTAAACGTTTTATCTATGAATCCGATGACCGTATAGCAGTGTCTAAGACCAATAAATCTAGGCATACCATTTTATAGTGGAAATATTGTTTTCCATAGGTATATAACGTGGCATATAATATATTATTCGGATCATAAAATATTTTTATAATTAGCCGGATTTCCAATGATGCATTATTTTTATTCATAATTATGACTTTCTTTATTATGACGTCGATTACTTCTATTTATATTGAACACATTTATTTATATATTACAGTGTTATGATTTGCAGGGTTTTCATTGCTGTCGAAATATGCAGTACATTAAAAAAATACACGTTTGTGTATAGGTGTGTGTATATATTTATTTACATATTTATTTATATATATATTATATTTATCTATAGTCCAATAAAATATTAACTTATGTTATAGTAACTACTGCATTGTTTCTCGTGGATAACGATGAACAATCAGCAATCGCTTTATATTACATGTGTTGCTATTTTTCTTACACTTTCTTACCACTATTTTTTATACTATGTTTAATTTACATAATATAGTAAATTATATGATAATGAAATTCAGAATATTTGAACAAAATTTGTGATTTAAAATATATAATCTCTATTTGAACTTCGATGTTATGTGGTATTTAAGTATATATCTGACTTGAAAATCCATCGAATAATATTAAACATAAACTTATAACTGTGCATATGTTTTTAATCGCCAGTTTCTTTTTTATATTAACATTAATTGTATATGATATTTTTTTCATACACATTGTATTATCTTTATATTCTATTCTATTTATTTATTAAGATTTATCAACTATAAAAAATATACTGACGAAAAAATTCTTACATTCCTATATATAATATGAATGTAGCAGAAATCCTCACTTCGCTAATAATTTAGTTTTCTTGTCTTCACTGTTCTATTCTATTCCTCCTTCCCTGATTACCTTCTATAGTGAGACCGACCTACTCAAATATCAACTCAAGAAGTACATCAGCACAGTGCATCTCCTACGACCTCTCACTCCTTCCTCAGAATCGGGCTCGGGCAGTTCTCGCACCCCTCTTAGCACTGCGCAAACTCCCTCCCAGCTCTACAAACAGCGCAAGTACCACCAGCCCCCCGAGGAGAGGATTAGAGAAGCTGAGGCATATGAGCGCCAGTTGACGCAGCTGGCCCAACTCCACGCTGAGCTGTTAGAAGTGAACGAGCGTATCTATCGTCAGCTCTTCACCAAGGAGTCGCGGATACGGGCGCTGTCCCGCCAGATACACGAGATCAGGGGACCGGTGAGTTGTAGTATTGAACAATTGATAAATATTGACCTACTAATAGAGCGTAATTAAAATAGGCGGATGTTGATTTATTATGAAATTAACACTATTTGTATAAAGTATGTTCATGAATACGAATATTATTATTGATATGCCAGAAAATAACCAATGTATAAGTTATAAGGATATATTTATTATGATCGAATTTCTAAATTCTAATATATTATCAGACAAATTTGATTATTGGCTTTTTATTACAATATTATACATTTAGCTTTGCAAAAAGCATTCGCTATGTCCTCCCTTTTACTATAATTTTTTGTAAAAAGTAAATATTTGCGTATATATTTACTTCAGTTAATGTTTTGTAACACTTTAATCTATTTGTTTCTATCTATTTTATTTATTGTTGTTATTATTATTTGTTTTTTAATCTTTCTATTAAAATTTCGTAAATAAATTATTTTTCTGGCTTTCTGAGCGCTTTTTCTCTTCGTGCAGTTATGTAAAAATAAATTCGTTCCCATACAGTTAAGTAAAAACTAATTCGTCTCTGTGCAGTTATGTAATAGTCAATAAAAAATAGTGCACGGGGAAATAAGCTGTAAAATGTAGGCATTAATCGTAAATCCCCGAGCATTCTGGAAAAATAATCAATTCTATAATTATTAACGTCGGGGTGGTTTATATAAATATAATAAATCTATCTTCATTTCTCTCCAGCTGGCAGATGTGACTTTCACTTGCCCCACCTCTTCTGATATCCGGTCCGCGCTAGCTGGTCAACAGTCCCTGACAACAGAATCTAGTGGCAGCACACAGAGTTCTGCAGCGAGATCTAGTCCCCCTCTAGTGCCCCCAAGCACTGACTCACCCTGCTGTAATGTCTCCGTTAACCTTTGGATACCATGCGCATTTTCGCGGGGCTCAGGAAATGAGGCGCATCATGTCTATCAGGTAGCAAACTTGGATTTGAAATGAATTTGTTTACTATATAGTAGTAAAGCAATTAATAAAGTTTTCTTATTATTAAAATTATGTGCAACAAGTAGTGCATATTGTTAGGCAACAATCAAATAGATATAATAAATGAGTTTCTCACAAGCATAAACCGCTGCAGGACCGGTTTCGATCTTTTTGGATCTCATCAGCTACAGGCAGGTTTGCGGAATGGTAGGCGAACGTGCTACTACTTGACCACTCAGGCTGCTTGTGAGAGTTAAGCACAGAGTTAGCAGACAGTAAGAACTGTATTTAGCGACTATCATTATTGATATTGTCAACTACTAACAGGAGGAATTAAGAATGGCGGAAATTTTGGCTCAAACTTGGATATAATAATTATAAAGGATGCCATATGCGATCTTAATATTTTAATAAATGAAGATCGCATATGGCACCATTTACAAATAAAATTGTTGTTTGTTGAATATATTTTAGACTATTTATTAATAATACAATTATGACGTGAATTTATTCAAATATAAAACTCTATAAAGTAACATGAAATGTAAAATATTTCAACCAACAAAATTGTTATATATGTATACTTGGTGAGTAAATACGCGTTAAAATTATCTTTATTAAAGCTATTTACTTATTATAGAAGATGTTTTACTGGTTTTTCTAATTTTTCTAATTGTCTAGAAATAATGTACCCATATCCTTAGTATAAAATCTAATTGAAGTATACTCTTTCGGCTAAATGATCTAACACGTAGTTATTTTTGGTTTAATTATAATTTAAAAATATAAAGTAAAAATGTTATCTATTTGAAATACAGACAATGCGTATTTTCATTGTGTAAATACATTTCAGAAAAAGCTGCTTTCACTAATGATGAGTGAAGGGAAGAGAGGAAGGTATTCATTTAATTGGTCCTGTGTGGTATAATTGCTGATTTCCATAACAACATAGTAACTAGTCATCTCTTAACTATAAGGAAATACAAAACTGATCAACTGAACTACACTCCAATTAGGACTCCTTATTAAAACAAAGGGAGTCCCAAGTTTAAAAAATATCAGAAATTTGAACAAATAAATATATTTCAAAAATGCCTTTAAAATGCAGACAATACCCATATTTGACACTATCTCGTCTGGTGTATATAAGTCATATTGAAAAATGAATAAAATACAACCAGAAGTAAATGACAGAAGGGAGGAATTCAATTATAGTATTTTGGAACAATGCTCACAATATATACGTACATTTAAAGAATAGTTTGCAAACTATATCCAATAATAAGTCTAGGCCTTATCAACTGTATCAACATTTTTTGGCACTAAAATTTGATTGATTATATTTTATACTTAGACTGTCGCCTTATTCTATTTTGTGCTTGAGTTTAAAACATGTAAACTTCGATATTATTTTACTGTAACTGATAGATATCTTATTCAATGGTTCAAAATATTAAATTAAGAAACATACCTGGAGCATATATATAAGTGCATTTTTGACGAGTCTAGCAACTGAATTTTGTACTTGTTATCAGTTTGATTAATTAATTAGAGATATGTCTATCATATGTTCAATATATATACTACAGCGCGTCTAAATTTCAGTCCACTACAGTAGTTTTTACAATAAGTACTGAGTAGTAGGGAAGGAGGAGGACCAGAACAAAGACCCCCCCCTCCACCCACGCACCTACGCATTTCGAGAACAAAGACCACCCCTCCACTCAAGTAAAGTACTTTTTGAATTTCGCGCCAAATTTTTTTTTCAAATTTAAAAGTGCGCGGGATTGTGTGGCGCCAAATTCAAATTATTAATTATTTTTATCTATTTAAACAAAATT
>JAYRBW010060760.1:0-10629 GCA_036023295.1 Invenusta paracnida | reverse complement strand
AGGTATGCTATCGGGCTGGCATGAACGTCTATGTTTATGTAGCTGTTTTATCGATTTCATCTCCTTAGCGCACTGGCGCAGGTAAACGTTGAGACAGGGGCAGAACTGGACTGTGCTGATGATGTAGATGGACGAATAGATATGTACTGAGGAGTCGGGGTAGAGCAGGGCTGTGCTGATGGGAGGGTAGAGACGTTCTGCGGGACCGGAACAGAAGTAGAGACATCCTGCGGGGTTGATGTAGAGCAGGGCTGCGCTGAAGAGGATGTGGTCAAATCCAGCGGAAGAAGTTAAGGCGAGACAGGGGCATGGTGTGTAGTTGGTAAGTAAGGCAAACTAAAAAGATCATAAATGAAATGTTCGAATTTCACATAGTCGCTGTCAGTGTATTTCATGGTGAGGAGAGACAAGTATACGACCATAAATGAGTGCGAAGCAAAGTAGAATGAGTGAAAACACAGGCGCGCGTATTCCTTTTGATACTATTGCAGCCGTCTCATTGACTGGCGCTTACTCGATCCTGATTGAAGTGCACCGCACCCAAAGTGCACCTCAGCCCCCCCCCCTTAAGTGCATTGCACCCAAAGTCCCAAAGTGCACCGCACCCAAAGATCCAAAGTGCACCGCACCCAAAGACCCAAAGTGCACCTGAGCACCGCCCAGTAGGGTGGAGTCGTCCCAAAGTGCACCGCACCCAAAGTGCATCTGAGCACCACTCACTAGGGTGGAGTCGTCCCAAAGTGCACCGCACCCAAAGTGCATCTGAGCACCACTCAGTAGGGTGGAATCGTTCCAAAGTGCACCGCACCCAAAGTGCATCTGAGCACCACTCAGTCTTTGTGACCGTGCTCCAGCACCCTACTACTAATATTTCATTGCCCTTTTCTATTAAAGTAGTGTTATTGTTATCCTATTTGTGTTATTGTCTTCATAATTGTGTACAATTATTAAATTAAACGATGCCAGTGCATATTTAGTTTTCTTCTGTCAGAACATGTAAAGAGGCGTATGCACATCTGATACAGTGACTATCTAACTTTGTGTAACATAGATTCCAAATATATAATTAAATAGTTACCCTGAATTATTATTTTCAGAGCATATATAAAATGTTTATAGTAATAAATACATAAAAATAGACCCAATGCTTAACGACTTATTAGTTTACAAGACTTCTCTACAACTCAATACATAAATGTATTTATGAGAGTAGAGGGTATCACGTATCCAGATAAATATGACAGAAAAAATAATTCATTGCCGTTAGTTGCCGTTTTCATGTATGTCCGTATTATTTTAATAAAGAATTATACCTGTTTACACACATTTAACATTTTTAGTCTAAGATCATATTGTATATTTTAAATATTTTAAACCTTCTTTATATCAAAAGTTATATAAATTTCTAAAATATTATGAAATTATAAAATCATGTATGTAAATGGTATAATTAAAAATGTATTAACTATTAACAATTACAATAATAAGTTAATAATACCAATAATACCAATCATAACATAGACTAGTGATTGTACATTCGAGATATAGGTAATAGCTAAATATACAACGTGATATATTGACAGAAACTTGAGTTCATAAATTGTCAATTGTATAATTTTTCTGGATCAGATTCAGAACTTTTACATACCGAAATATTATAATCGGAAACGTCATCATCATCATTTCATTTGATTTCATTTCATTTTCAATGTTCATGACAGGAGCAGTATTTATGTATACGTTCTTGCAATTTTGGCAATAATCCAGTCGTTTCACTGCAAGTATTATATTATCTTTCGAGTCATAAGATTTTTTCGTTAAAGCAGAGATTTAAAAAAACATTTTTATTAAATCTTCACTTAATGCTTTTTAAGATTTTACCACTCAATCATATAAAAAAACTTTGAAGGCAGACAAGAATTTTTTGCTTTAGTTTTATTATCCGGCTTGCTTGCTTCGTTTCGTTATTTTTCATAGAGTTCTACAAAAGCATTTTTAAAAGGTTTGTTCCATGATACATTCTGCAAAATACAAGAACAGCCTTCTGGTATCATAGTCACGTCTGTACCAATTTTTAATTTTTTTCTTCATGATTGTTTCGGTCTTATGGCATTTAGAAGCATTCAATGCTAATAATCGTCTCCCAAATTAAAAAGTATACCCTATAAGTCTTTGCTACCCAAGATAATGTAGTTCTTTTGTTCATCTAGAGAATGGATGTTATTGTAATATATGCATCACGAAAGTCATTTAGTTCTTTTTATAGTCATTCGCCCTTCAGTAAAATAAATAGTTTTAATTTATTACCAGCAGCTTTTGCAGAAACATAACAGTGAACTTAGCCTTGTGATAGCCTAAAGAGAATATCGGTACGTTTTTGTACCAACTCTGCCAATTGTTGTATCTTGAAGTGCAAATGAGTAACCACAACTTGATTTTTGTTCATGCAAGATACAGAATTTTTTTGATCACCTTTTCTTCGATATCTTCTGGTACTTTCTGGTTTATTGCGAATGACTGAACGACTTCGTCTGAAAAATCTTAATAACCAGCCTAAGCTAGCCATGAAGTCTGCCTTGGCTTTTTCAGATTCGTCCAAATTGTTGAAAATATCAATTGCTCTGCGTTTTATCATTTTCCTGCTTACTCAATGACTCATTGTTGATCCACTGAACTAACCGAATTTCCAGCATTTCGAATTTGACTTTCTTGCCCCACATGAGAGTCGTTTTGCCTTCATGACATTCACTAAATAATTAATTTTTGTTATTTTGCTACCCATTCTCTTATTCTTTTTCGATCAATTTTAAAAGCAGCGGAAACATTGAATATTTATATTCTTTTGACCAACTTAATGGTTTCTATTTGTTCAACTGTATATATACACTCGATATTTCATTTTAGCAATCTGTCAGATTCCTGTTTCCTGCGTATGTCAATTCTTATTATTACAAACAATATAAGACAAAATAGCAATTATAACACACTGTGGTATAATACAACACAAACATTTATTGAATACATGTTCATAGACATATATGATTATTTCAAACTAAGTAGGTAAATTAATTTCTATGGCCTATGATCTATTTCTTATCTTAGAATTGTTTCTAATAAATATCCCATGGGCGATTATTTTATTATTGATTTTTTACGTTGCGATTAATTGAGACATAGGCATTTAATAAGGAAAATATGTAGTATTCTTTTATTTAATTGTGAATTAAATACTTTTGATTTATATATAAAATAAAATCAACCGTATTAAAATATCTACCGAGTCGTAATTTGGTTTGGTCTACTTATTAATCTATTGGATAATATTTGATAATACAAGAATTCGTAAAAATGAATTTACTTTGAATTACATCTTTATTATGTGTGCACAATCATAGATTAATTTGAAATATTTTCAAAATAACGAGCAAGCTTTCAAAGCCTAAACATACACGCATGTGCAAACCACTATTTCCTTAAAATTGATGGCTAAAATGTTATGTCAAATAATTTTAATGAAATTTAATTTAAATACCATTATTTCAAAAAACTTATGACAATTGAATCGTTTTAACAATGTGTATATAATAACAAAGAAAGTCAATTAATTTTAATGTTATAAATAAAACACTTTGCTAAATACTTTTTTGTAATACGTTATAATTTATAACTTATAAATAATATATATTTGATCGATTTCCAAGAATAACATTTATAGTATTATATAATGAAATAAAACGAAATGGTAGACAAGCTTACAGCAGTTTTCAGATTTTAGAATTTTTGAAATAGTATTATTAAGAGGTGAGCACGACAAATATGTAGGTACAACAGAAATACATAATAACAAATCCAAAAATATGAAGTAAAATAGAGCCTCGTCAAAACATCTAACGATCAATATAGAAAGCTCTCACACCTTGAAATAATGGACGTGAGAGCTTATGTCATCTCTAACAATTATTTAAACTGTAGGAAATAAAGATATCCCTTTTCATCTGCACACTACAAAGCGATTTACATGAATTTGTAGGAATATATACTCTTGGAAATGTGAAACTATCGTATTCTGTCTCCAAGGTTACAATGTGATGGGAATGTGATACGGTGACGGTACAATTAGCTAGGAACATAATAGATTTTTTTTACTATCATCAATAAATGTCAGAAATTTAAATATAAACTATCTGCTTATGTTTAAAATATGTGAAATAAATGTAGAAATGGTATTTTGTGAAAATAGACGATGTGTAATTAATTTTATAGAAAATATAGAGTTTAAATGTAACTTAAAAAACAATCATTTTCTTTAAACAATATGAAGAACATATTATGTAGTATTGATAATTAATAAGCTTAATAAAAAAGAATGAATAATAAAAAAACATTCTTTATAGAAGAAAGGAACACAAATAAGTTAAAATAAATTACGATACAAACTTGCGCCATTAAAATATATAAAAACAAGTATCACTTGTAAGATGAATATTATTCGAAATTTACCATATTAAAGTCATAATAGATGATAATATTGTCATATGTCTTATTATTTCAAATTTGTTGCACTTGGAATAAATAGTACCTACGTATGACATTTATTATTATCCATTATGACTTTAATATTTAGCATTATACTAAGAATAGTTAAACAGCTGAACAGCTGAACAGTCACTTTCCTATAGTATTAAGTTCCAATCAATTGTTAAACAATAAACTTAAAATTATTGTTTATTTTTATTAAAAATATCACTAACAAGTGTTCTAACGACAATAAACAAACTCTCTACTGCATGAATATTCTACTACGACTAAATGAAATAGAAAAACTCATTAAAAATTAAATATTTTTTTAATATAAGTTTTACTGTTTAAACTTTAATATTATTTGTAAACAATTTAAATATATAAATGATTGAATTCTAAGTTGACTAAAAAATAACAAACTGATGCTATAAGATTTCAATAAAAGTAGCATGTGGAAAATCATCAGTTTCAATTTCTATATTTCATTGAAACTTTTGTTTGAAAATGTTACCCTATTGTTTCAACTTGTGCATGTGATATATATGTGTGTATCGTATTCTTGTACATTTTGAGTGATTAGAATACATTTTGAGTAAATAGAATATTGTGCTTCAGAATTATGCTTGTTTAAATCACAGATTTTAATAGAAACACTACGACTATTATAAACACACATAAATACCTGAAATTGACTGACGAATCAATACTGCGCTTATCGCTTTAAAGCGCTTTAAATCAGCTGTTTTTGAATGTGTGAAATTCTTATATTTATCCAAATTTATTCGTATTTCATAACTTTCTTTTAGGCTTCTTAATGAGTATAATGAAATCGCAAACACTTCATCGAATAGATCGCTTTATAACGAACATATATATGTATGATTATACATAGATTGACTTATCGTTATGGTGTAAATTGTCGCCGAAATGCAGCAATAATTAAGTGATAAGAATATTTTAAAAATGTCAATTTCGATTCTAGATCATTATTTCTAAAATTACTAATAGATCACAAGTAATGGATTCTAACAGTTTGATATCATAAAATATATGATCAAATTTTATAGACTGTACAAAGAAAGTTGCTAATGCTGTTACAATGCTAATTATGAGTATAATTTCTTCTAAATGTGATAAGATATAACACAAACTTAAATTGGCATTTTAGGAAATATTTAACTTTTTTGTATGTATTTAATTAATTTCATATAAAACTAGTCGATAAAATCTGAGAGTATAAACATGGACCGCGCAGCAGGGGGACGGCGACCCCCCACCCCCAGGTTTTGAGAAGTGCTCTTTTTGCCAAATATGCTATTTTTTTAATTATCATATATTAGATTCGCCCATGTTGCAAATCGAAAGGAAGACAAATTTCTAAGTCATCACATACAAAAATGAAATTTGTTCATTAATGGCAAACGAGGTATTACGCAACCTAATGAGCGAAATTCAACCTCGCTATTTCTCAATCATTACTGATGAATACACAGATATTAGTAACGATGAGCAAGTCAGAATTTGTATAAGATGGGTTGACAATAAACTTGATAGTCACGAAGACTGTGTGGGATTTTATAATGTTCCTAATATTTCATCGACAACTATCGTTAACGTCTTGAAAGATTGCTTAATGCGTTTACAGTTTTCTCTTTCTAACTGCAGGGTACAGTGCTACGATGGTGCCAGCAATATGCAAGGCCACAAAGCTGGCGTTGCGAAACAAATAAATGACCTCCAACCAAAAGCACATGTTGTTCACTGTGAGGTACATTCATTAAGCTTAAGTGTTAAAGACTGTACAAGACAGTCTAAATTATTATCTGATACCATGGACACCATCAAGGAGATTTTTACATTGATAAAGTATTCTCCAAAACGGCAAGCGATGCTAGGAGAAATAATATTAAACATTGAAGAATCAAAACCAAGAGGAATACTGCCCTTTAGGCACACGCTGGATTATTAGAGCCACATTATTCAACAGAATACTGGAAAATTATTCAGTTCTGGAAGAAGCCTGGGATGCTTTTCTTGACACAACTTTGGAACCTGATATGCGTGGTAGAATATTTGGTTGCCAATCTCAAAGGCGGACTTTCAATTTTTTCTTTGGCTTACATTTGAGCGTACGGATTTTTTCACATATTGACAATTTATAAAAAACACTACAAAAAGAAGCATTTTCGGCATCTGAAGAACTCCGGTGTGTCCAAATGATATTACAAGCTTTACGAAACATGTGAACAGAAGAATCATACGAGTTATTTTATAGCCTTGTAAACAAGAAACGATAATTGCACCCATCTATTTCTCTACCTACTTTACCAAGAAAAAGACGTGCACCTGCTAAAATCGAGGTGGGAACAAGTGCTGGACATTTTTCTGAAACACCGAATGATTTCTACCGTCAGAAGTATTATGAGTGCATAGACCTCATTATCAGTGCACTTGATGCTCGATTTAAACAAAAGAACTTCATTGTATTTCAAAAGATGGAAGACCTGCTCTTGAAATCACTACACAACGAGGAATGTCTATCAGAAATGAACTTCATCAGTTCCAATTACTCCGATAAAATTAATTTAGATTGCCTTTAGATTAATTCAGCTTGACCTATTTCGGAACCTTATGCAAAATGAAGAAATTGTTTTTTTTCATGACATCATCAAGACAATTACAACACTATCCCAAGGACAACAGTTATTGATCAGTTCTATAGTAACCATTTGCAAGTTGATTCTTGTAATTCCTGGTACTTCAACAACTAGTGAACGGTCATTTTCTATGGCAAGGCGCCTGCAAACATGGTTGAGAAGCAACACTATATGCAACAACGATTCAACTCATTGACAATATTACATTGTCACAAAGAAAGAGCAGATAGCTTGTGCCTGAAAAGCATAGTCCAACAATACATATATTTGATACAAAAACAGTAGAAAGAAAATATTCGGGACAAACAATAATATGTATATAAAAACTTTTGTTAATATAAAATCTTGTAAATATCGAGTTAGTAATATGTCACTTAATGTAGAACATACTTACAAAACTTACTTTGCTTATTAACAGCATAAAAAGAAACCTTTTGTCTGTGTCTGTGTAGATAATAACCTAGTAAGTATCTTAGTACTACTTATATATGTGTAAATTTTGTAATATATACTGTATTCTTTTATATTGTAAAACTAATTTCTGAAATTCATTGTGTTTAATCATGAACTAATACAAATGTTTTAAATAACAAAAGCAAGGCTTTTATTTTTAAATATATAAATTACATGAAATTTCCTTTTTAAATTTGGCCCCCCTCCTTGAATAATGATGCGCTAATGTTGTTTGATGAAACTATTGTTCCATATTTTGGCCAGTCTACACTAAAGCAATTCATTCGCGGCAAACCAATCCGGTTTGGTTTCAAACACTGGTGTCTGGCGGACAAAGCAGGCTACTGCTACCGACTATCTTTATATGTGGGGCGTGATCCAAATTAACTAATCAATATTCCTTTGGGTACATGCGTTGTCAACAGCTTGCTGGATGCCTGTCTTACCCACCCACAAGATCAGATTTTGCTCTTCGAGAACTTCTTCTCTTCTGTGAACTTTATGAGTCAAATGGGTGATTGAGGTATCGGAGCAACAAGGACAACACGAAGACATAGAATAATGAGGGCTCTCCTCAAAAACGATCGGGTTGATCAAACGTGAACCTAGAGGTGCACACGACTCTCGGTTCCACACTGCTCAGAAAATTCTATTGGTTCGTTAGAACGGTGTGGATCTCTATGACCAGTACGTTGCAACCTACCGCATCGCGTTTCGATCGAAAAAGTGGTATTGGCCACGTCATCCATGCCTTGGACTCCACTGCCATCAACTGTTGGCTTATTTATCGAAAAAAAAACAATATAGGTGGGTCACAATTAGAATTTCATCGTCCCATTTCCATCACCTACCTTCTCCGGGTTGCAGCAATCCAAACATCTCGTTAGTTGCAAGCTGCAGTCCCAGTGAATGTCCGACATGACAATGTTGAGCATTATGTAACGTCGCGAAAATTTCAGCGCAGATGCCAGCAGAATACGTGTATCAGTCGCCAAAGACCTACTGCATCAAGTGCAACCTGACTCTATGTGTGGATTTTTTCCTGTCATACCATCAACGCTAATGTAACTGATATGAACACTTTACTATATTACATAACACAATCTTATAGTATTTTCTACGTAACTATAACCTAATGGGGTGTCTGCACAAAGTATCAATGCTTATTTATTTCGATACATATATATATATTATAAATAGATAGATTATTATTAAAGATAGATGTATTATACATCTATCATTAATGATAAAAGATTATAATTTAACATTCATTAGCATAGAGTATACAGTATATTCTATGGTAATAAATGAAGTTATATGTTGATAAATATATCACAATCATTACGTTATTTAATTCTCCTTAGTTTTATTTGTAAACACAAATAGGCCTAGTTAGAATACCCAAAAACTAGCATAATAATTGAGAGCAATTATTCAAACTATAAAAAAACATGTATAATTTGCTATCATTATACGCGGGTGGCATCATATGAGATCACCTCATGTATACCCTTTCCCATATAGTTATAGTTTCTAAATTGTGTACGTGTCTTGGTTACATATTTAACAACAACAAAATTTGAGAAAAATCTGAATATTATTTTATTGTGCTGCGCTTAATGGGTTGAAGTAAATGTAAAGTTTTTAACATGGATTTCTAGGAGCCAAAGACATATTATTCGATAGTTTTGATAAATATTAGTATATTCAAAACTTTATAAAACATTAATTGTTCAAAACTTCATCAATCAAAAATTCATCTCAACCAAATTGTCAATTTTGATAAAAATATCAATTGAACTTTGTATGTATCATTCTCTTAAATAGTAATTTTATATAACGTTGTTTAAGCTATTAGACAGATTCTATAAGTTCTATACAACAGGCAATTAAACTTAAATATAACTTGAAAATGTTCAAAATCTTTTCTACTTGTTTATACAGCACATATTTTCAATATTCATTAATAGATATAATTGATACACATAATATATCTATTGTAAATATTGAAATTTTTATAGTTATACCCATAGAGTAATAATATACATAGAGTTTTGGCTCTTATTGATTTCATATGCTTTGCATTGTACATGTTTGTCAATATAAAGTCGTTTTATTTCAATAAGTTTTACGTAAACGGGTAGGCAAGGAGTAGTATAATTAAATATTTTCATTAAATCAATTCTAAGAGTGAATGTATATATTCACACAATGTTAACATACGTAAATTGACTAACATATAATTTATTGTAGGTGCATCTAAAACTGTTTTACAACATAAACAACTTATTTGCTGTGAATTTTAAGAACGTTATTTTAGAAAAGATTTTGGATAAGTGAATAGTAGTATTAAACTGTATACAGAACTTATAAGATTCTACATTGTACACTACAATCTATATATAGTCGAAACTCTATGTTTAATTATTCTATGGTTATAATATAAAAATGCTATGGTTGAGACGTTTAGAAATCGGCCACTCTGCTTATACTAAATATTTCCTGCGTTAAAATATGTATATTTCGTGTCATCAATTAGTTCGAAGTCGATATATAATTAAATATTAATCTTTTAAAAAGGAGCCAGCACCTTAATACGCCAGAATCTAGTTGTTTTATCATAAACGCCAACCGTTCCATTAGCCAAACCGTAGCCGAATCGAGTACCTTGAATAGAACAGAGATTGGTGACCATCTGAAAAAAAGAAAAGAAATAATGCGTAATTAAAAGCAAAACTAATTTCGTCATTTTAGCTGCGTAACATTCACGGTATTAACGTCAATGGCTTAATGAATGAATATTATTTTTCTTCGTTTACTCCATAAACGTAAACATTTACCAACTGTGCACTCTTAAATTTTTTAGTCGATTTGCTAGTCGGTCAATAGTCGGTTTCAGAAAAATGACTAATACAGACTCATATAACATCCCTGCGCATATAAAGTGTATGGCTCAGATGCAATGTTGGCTTTCGTTATATTTTCTCTTGATACCAAT
>JAYRBW010060759.1:0-10630 GCA_036023295.1 Invenusta paracnida | reverse complement strand
AATTGTCTGTAGCTAACCAGCTTTTTGCCATTTTTGGCGATAAAAAATAGAATATATATAACAATGGATATAACAAAACAATAAAAATATTGAGGATAAATAGAATAGTATTTCAGATTGCAGAGATTAAATCAGAAATAAATCCACCAAATTTAACATTACTGAAGGGTAACGACGAAATAATTAATTCCCTTTTAATTGTTCTTATGGCCAGTGTGATACGCCGCGAAAGTTGAAGGATACATTTTATTTAATTAAACATTTTTCAAAATCTAACCTTTTGTTTTTCATTAAATTATGCTCATTAACTCCGTTAGATATCTTCCTATTTTGAATTTTATAAAATTAATGTAATTCAGTACATAAAAAATGTTAGTGCATATATATTTATATAATAGTTATAGAACAATTTTATAGAATACTGGGCATTCTGTTTTCAAAAATAAATAACAAATATCACTTAACAAATATATAAGATATAAAAAATAAATTTTAAAATGTGTCTAAGTAAAATATAATTCAATAGCTGCAATAATCGTTACAAAAATATATTGTAAAAATTACGAAATCTTTTATCAAATTGAAAACGTATTTACATTCACGTTTTATATACCATTAGTTCATGTATGCATATTTTTAAACTACTATCAAAATTTCAGAAATTTAAATGAAATATACATTTTATTTTGGCTCTCTATTTCTTGATTAAAAAAATTTTTGAGGCCGTCTAAATTTATCATAATTAGCAATAGTAATACTTTTTTAAATATTTAATTGAATAGGGGACGTGTTTCTAACATTTTTGTGGGAAGATATTGAACCCGATTGGTAGATAATTAGAATGATGCTATTAAAAAGTAAATTTGTGTTTTGGAGCTAGGTGTGTGAGGTATTTTAAGTCTGGGTGTGTTTTAAAAGCAATCTACATATTCGTTATACTTGAAAAATTTGTGAAAAGAAAAGAATAGATACAAAAGTAGAAGGAGGATATCGGGTGCAAAATATGGGTTAAAGAATTATATACAGAATGTACATCCCTTTATCTATGTAATGGAAGTCGTTCTAAGAGATAGTTTAAAGATAAATGCATTTATTATTAATATATTCATGACGTATTTATGGGCACATCAAGTATACTATACCCTAAAATTTAATCTTCCTCTTCATTAGTCATTCCGGATTTCAGTATGTGTAAATATTGTGAATATATTTATGCAGTTGTGTTACTTCCCTTAACATTAAATGAAAAGAGTAAATATATTATGATGATTTTATATTTCATTTATAATGATTATCAAAAAAATGTTGAAAAGAAGAGGTATACATATATTGAGGAATCCGCAAAAAATATAATTATTGATTTATCCGTCAAGTAATCTGTTTTCATGCAATCAAAATGTCTTTAAATATTGATTGAATCATTTCTGGTGGTAAAATTTGCTACGAAATGATTGCAATCCTAATTAAGTAAAATATCAATATCTTGTAAATGTTTATGGTCAAAATTATTCGTATTATTTTAATAGAAGGGGTCGAATTTTAGTTTATGGTAAAAATATTTGGTGTCGAAAGTGTGTAATAATAAAAATGTTTAAATAGATATAAAAATTAGTTTTACTATACCAACTTGTGATCAATAATTATTGATAATATGAATTTTCGAGTCAATACCTATATTTTTATATGAAATAAAGATTGACCACTTTATTAAAAATGTTAATTCACAAAATCCTCAATATAAACATAAATATTATTACATTTTTATAACTATGTAAATTCAAAAGTTAGATAACTTGTGACTCTATACTTTTAATATATAGGTATATATTATTACTATATTAAATATACTATCATACATATTTCCAATAAATATTCATAAGTATTCTCATGATGAAATATCATTTGGATATAAAAAAGGAAGCCTAAATTTAATTTAAAATATACTGAAGCATACTTCTTGTAGTAAATGATAATATCTACATATCTACTGTCCATCTTCCTTGTTCATTATCAGGCTATCAGAGTAGACATTAAAATAATAATACATAATAATCATTGGCTTCACTGACTACATATATGTAATCGCTGGTCAAAATATATTATAAATTGTGCTGTATCTAAAGAACTATGTTGGTTCTTATAATTTGTGCAGCATTACGTGCGTAGACTTTGTGATAATTTACTTTTCGAAAAAGTTATAAACTCATTATACTGATGGAGTTTAAGAAATATGTAATGCATTTTGTTGTATTACTACGTGCCACATATTCCTACTGCATAATGTAAGCGCATTCATTAATGACTAAAATACTGAACTTTCTGCTCATAACTTATGATTTAGGTTAAAGAAAGAAATAGAAAGAACAATTTCGCAGAACAGTATTATGCTCCGCTAATTGTCAACTGATGATCGTTAAGTTGTTGGTTGCTAAGATAGTTCTCCTGTTATTGAGACGAAAAATCTCTCACTTAGACGCTAATCAAAATGATCTAGGAATACATTAGTAATTGAGCGATACTTTCGCTTATACATATATTATGAAAACAACTTGGTTTAGGACCTTTTATCATAGAAATCCTTAAATTTTCAATAATTGACAATGATTCTTATTAAGATTGAGACAAATTTTTTCAAGAATATATCTAACCATTGTAAAGATCAATCCTATAAAATGCTGACGTGTTATTGTTTTCCAAATTTAATAACAATTTCTGAGTTATGAATTTAATTTTTTACTTTATCATTGTCAATATTATATGTATTCGTTTTTAAGTCTTACTTGTAATTATTCTTAAAAATCAAAAACATTAAAATGTGCTCTTTGATACGTTCAACAAAATGCAACATACTCAGGTCTTCTTGTTTATTGTATACTTAATTATAAAAGTACTATTTAAGTACTTCAATTTAATATTAATTATATATATATATAGTAAATTAAATCACATTTAAATTCGTTCCATTCGACAAGTCATCTGTAAATTGACCAAAATCTGATCATATTATAAAATTAAATTGATGATTTGACCATAATAATAAGAACCTTAAGTTAAGAATCTTATTTTAAATAAATAAACTAACATTTTTTACTATTGTATAGATGTCTTATCGCTTGAATTAATATTAAATAACTCCAAATAGTTTAAATACACCAATTATATGACGATCGGCATATATGAAGGAGTTATTAAGAAACAAAAAATGTTGCTGACAGTAGTTATACATTCGTAATAGAAAGCATGCTCTTTTAAATAAAGATGTAATTCCAATCATTTGCAAATTTTGGTTAAAAATGTTATTGGTAAGTATCATTTAAAATTGGAATATCTAGTTAAAAGTTTTATTATCACACTATTTTTATGAGAATAAATGTATTTATTATTATATAGGCCATGTATAAACAATTTTCATTAGTTTTAGTCGCACAAATAAAACTAAAGAAGGCTGTATTGATTATTCTAGATAGTAGCAATTTTTGCAAGGTAGAAAAAACTTCCGTTTTCTATAATAATACCAGGGAAAACGTTCACGTCAAACTGTATTGATTAATATTTAGAAGTTAGCTACTATTTAGTCATATGCCCTAAATTGTCGACACGATGAAATAAACACATTAACATTTTTCAAGTTTTATACTTATGAAAATTATATATCAATTCCTGTTGCCATATTACACAATCCATAGTTAATGAATTATGATCAACAGTTTTCTTTTTTTAAATGAGCATAATCGTTTATTTTTTTTCCAAATTAAACGTATTTTCAAATATTTGGTTTTATAATTTTATATGATTTTTACTAAATTTGGGCTATAAATAGAATATGAATGAACTCTTATATTTATGAATATATAAATAAAACGCAGAAACAATTAAAATTTTTTATATAAGTTTATTTTAGATGAAATTTTGTTCTGTCAAAATAAAAAATGTATAAATGCAAATTTTTTAATTTTAACCTACTATTCAACTAAATATTTAGAAAATTATATTTTCAGAATTAAGTCATATCTTCAATAAATCGATTCTGAATTATCACAAATAAAAATTATATTTTAAAACAAATACAATATAACCATCTAGAGAAAAAATGCAAATTGATAACTTACTGATATTCTTTTACAGTATATGTAACAAATAAACAATCTACTTGTTTAACATATGTCAATAAATAACTCCAACTTTGCATCGTGCTTTCAAATAAAATGAATACATTTTCCTTATTTACAGCTATATAGCAAGCTATGTTTCTTGTTTATCTATTATATAAACTAATATAATCTATTTCAAAAACTAAAGGATATCTAAAAATTCACATTAGGAATGATATATTCGTTTACTGTATCTGAATTATTTTATAGTTTCTCTTTTATAACATTTATATTTAAATTCAAATTCATATACATATGTAAGTATATAAATAAAAAAATAGGTCATTTCCGTCAAGATTACTCGTGCGTTTGTTATATTTGTATGAAATACTCTTAATACTTTTGTAAAAATGAATGAGCTCATTCAAGCATTGACAAAACCTAATTGTTACTACGAATAATTGCATGCAAACTCTTTACATGTCTTGATTACTTCACTGAATGACGTTCATTGACTCAATATATAATAATTAGCTTTCATTCTTGCACTAGTTGATAATATCATCACTCAAGGAATTGTTCTACTCATAAACTATGAATAAATTTAGCTTCAAATTTTTAACACAGCAGCATTGATAACAAATGTGAGAAAAAGAAAGTTATACCAATGATTTTGAAAATTTAATTATTTATACCTGTTTTATTCTGCTGTACTTACTTTATAACTATTTAATTAAATTTGAGACAATTCTCAACGTTATTCTTTATTGCCAATATACTACTACATATGTATATGACAATATTTAATATTCGAACAAATTTTTATTTTGTTTTACTAATTTTAGTTTGACTGAGATGAAAACACTGGCATGTTTATAAAATGGATAAATACATTAAAATTTTAACGACTACTTAAATGATTTCGTTTTTCCAAACTTTTATTTCTGATTATAATTTAAGCATTTGGTACATTCTCGACTGAGACTGCTTTGAAAAAACTTACGAAGTATATTAGATACACTTTTAAATAGTCAATATTTTTATTTTCACTAAAATGAATTTATACTTTTTCAGTGTATTCATATATGTTATACATATACATATATTTCTACATGCTAATGCTGTTATACAGTAAGTTTAAATTGTTCTTGACTATTTACTTAGAAATTCTTTTAAATACATGAATTCCTTTGTTGGTATAAAATGTTGCAAAAAATTTGGGCGTTGTAAAATTCGTTTGTGACTAATTAACACTAAATTTATGATACATTATTTTAATAGACACGAAATTACAATTAATGCCTACATTTTTGGAAGCAAACTATGCCATAATTTAAGGCCTTTACTATATTTAAAAGAACTTTAATTATTACACACCGTTATAAAGCTGTGTGTAAAAAGTTTATAGAATAGAAAATTAATTTGCTATTAATTTGTGATATTCAGTTTAATGCTTAATCTGCTGTAGATCTTTTAGCTGCGTTGTCTCTTATCAATTATTCGATTTTTTAGAACTGTCTGTTTGATTAATTTTATTGGATATTAAATTAATGTTTTTATAGATACATTCAATATATTGTAGATATGGTCGCTGCATACATACTTAAATGAATTAAATACTATTTACACAATATAGAAGCATTACAAATTATTAGTTAGAGTAATCGGCTTACTAGGGATAAGAATACCATGGCTGAATACCATACTTATATTGTTCTAATAGAAGACTATAACTATCCTTTTCTTGGGGGCATCATAATGTATTTCTGTGACCATATTCAATTATATTTGTTCTTCAAATTCACTAAATGAAAAATATGAGAAGTTTCAGAGATAAGATTTATGCATTATATTCCATTAATGCTCCGATGTATATTACAAATCGATTTTGGTAAATAACATTGTTCCTTATTCTATGCTTGATATTTAAACACTAAATGCAAATTTGAGACAATTCGAATATAATACAGCCCTATAAGTATAAAAAATGTATGTAAATCAAGTTTGTCATTACCACATTTCTATAAAAATATTTGCGCGGAAGTATTGTAAAAAATTGTAAGTTGGTTTAAAGATTGTTTTAGAACATAATATTAGCATTAACACAACACATTCCAGCATATATATATAATTAATTGAACCAAGAAATTAACGATTGTAAGACGTTCGACCAAAAATATTTTTTACTTCAATTTACAGACATTTTCATATTTAAATGTAAAATTTTGATAAAGTAGATCGTCAAACTCACCATTCCTATTTTATATTAAAAGTTTTGTCATTTATATATCATGAAATAGAATTGCAGTACATTATTGGTTAAGCTAAACCAAAATTAAACTGAATGAAATATAAAACAATTGTAACAAAATTACGAACACCTTTTAAAATTGACTGCAATTCATTGTCAAAACGCCACACTATAGCAATAGTTATTTGTGTGGATTCTTTTAATTACTCTTTTTCAAAACCGATCAATAAATATCTCAACAATGTATATTTTTCTAGTAAATTTTATTTACAGGAAATGGTTTCATTGAAGGTAAAGAATTGGACCTTTTTCTTCGGGAATTCATCAGCAGTATTCTGTCTTCGGAATTCGAAAATGAGGTTTGAATATATATATATTTTTGTATTTAACGGATATTTAGTCAGTATACGGTTTAACATATGATTTAGTAGAAAATAATTGTGAGTAACATTTATACCATGAACATCTATATAACTACCGGACGTGATGATTGATTATGATATGTGCACAATATACCGTATAGTGTATCTAAAAGTTTGTGATTTACACAAAACAAATACATTTATCTAGCTTTCAATCGTGGGTTTTAGTTTCTACAAAGCAAAAATAGTTACTATGAATTCCAATCAAATTAAGTAAGTTCCTTCCTATTACTATGAAATACCGATTTAATACTTAACAATAACCTACATTTAAATGTAGTTTTTGACTCATTTTATACGTTTATATTATATAAATCTAATTAAGTTATAACAATACAATCTAATTGGAAAATTCTCGGAAGAATAAATGTTTGACAGATTAACTATTTTTAGTACAATATAATAACACCCAATATGTAAATGTGCGTGATGAGTCATGCTTTAGCAGTGAAAATTTTCATCGATTAGACAAAACATGCATTTTAAATTTATACCCTGTTAGGTTCCAAATCTACTCATCCACAATATCTATTGCATTATATATGTCTATTACACAAGGTAAAACTGCTGCATATCAAATGTTTATAGCAAACTATTTAAAAATGGTGTGCTCTTTGAATATCAAGCGCTAATTGATAAAGTTATTACGAAAATCAAATACAGGATCATCAAATCAAATACAGGATCATCAAATCAAATACAGAATCATCAAATCAAATCGGATCTACGCTCCGATTAATGCCCAATGGTGATTATATAGGGCATATATATATATATATATATGTATATATATTTAGCTACAGTATAGCGGCTACAAACTCCTAATTAAATTTGTGTATCTTTTATTCATACTATTTGACACACACCTATGCTTATAGTCTTTCCTTGCATTGATGCCATTTCTTTTAACGGAATTTTGGTGCATGGATGTTAATTTTTAATTGATATTTTGCAAGGTGACATAGAGCATTATTAACGAATGAACCTTTATTAACCGAATCTATATTATACGTTTGAGTGCACCCATTCATTCATTTATTTAACTAAAGTGATGAGGTATTAGGAGATAACTGTATTTGCTTGACAAATATTTTGAAACCTTTGTAAAAATGGCGCTTTATTTTTTTAACGCCCTTCAGTTTATTGATTAGATGCTCTATATATTATGCAATACTTAATGTGTCCTATTATAGGTTTAAAAAATTCTAGATTTTGATATTAACAAAACAGTATGAAATATATCTTTATTAAAAGCATGATAAATAGCATTATAAGCATGTTTTTTTATTAGAACATAAACATGTTACTAACCTTACATTTCTTAACTCACACAAATTGGATAAATAAGGTAGCTATCAATTTTTAACAACAGATTTTTTTAGCTGGGAGATATTCATGAAATTCCTCTGGTGGGTTAAAAACAGGGTACTTATATCAAATACGATACATTAGATAAACATTGGATATAATCAAAGGATACTGATATGAGCCCAAGTTTTTTCATTATAAAAGTGTATGCAAAGGAGACATTAGTTTCTACATTTTGCGCTATTTTTAATTTGATTTAATACTCTACTTATCCACATAAAGCTTAGTTTTCACTCCGCCGGTAAACCACCGCCGTAGTACTTGCGGTACCTTGCGGCACCTTACGAAAGTTAAAATTTTTAAACAATTGGCGTAGGCCGCCGGCACCGCAAGGTACTACTTCTGAGTGGAAACCAGTGCCGGCGTAGTACTTGCGGTGGCTTACCGGCGGAGTGGAAACCAAGCTTAATAAAAGAAGATAATAAATTCATTAATAAATCTTTTTTTGTAACATCTCTTGATCTAGTTGACCATAATTCTTCTAATTAACACAATTAATCACTGGTTACTAAGACTATTTTTGACTGTCTGGCCTGATTAATTATTTGCGTTATGTTATTATTTATCATCGTTGAAAATTATAAGTCGACATTTATACATTGAAATACCGACCTGTCATTAAAATATAGCAAGTGCATTTTAACAGTATCATGACAGGATATTGCATCATAGCTGAATAACTCGCGTTTTTAATTTTTTTCCACTTTATCACATTAGATTATTAATTTTTAATTTAGGCACTATAACGATGCTAACTACAGAGAAGCGTCTATATAAGACTATGCTGTGGAAAAATAGTATTATTATAACTATATAGTTTTGAACACATATTTAGATTTTCAACGCAAGACTTGAGATTTGAGGGGTATGGGAACTGTATTTTAATTAAAATATCACAACTATAAAAACCGTACAAGAGGTAATATGTAGGACTGAATAGCGTTACTGACCTCATATTAATTTGCTTAGTTTCTTGAAATGTGGATGTTTTCTCTGCTGTCATGGAGATATTGCTTGACGTTTTGATTTTTGTTTAGTCTATATTATATCTACTTATTTAAAAAGTTGAATGGGGCTTTTTGATTATGTTGGTCATATTCCTGTATAAATTGCATGTAAACTTATTAAATTTGTATGCTTTTCGATGTCAATATGATTTTCATAACTCAAAGCGAATGCACTTAAGTTTATGAAAATGTAAATTTCCAGAATTTGTCATTATTCAAATATATTCAATGTAAGTACGTTTAATTAATAATAATGTGCACAAACATATTTTGTAGATAAAAGATAAACAAGTACCAAATTTAATTGTGAATTGTTTAATACATTAAAAAATTGATAAAACATTCAAGTATAATTTTGTTGTAATGTAATATTTTACTTTTATTTATGTATTATATTTAATTATTAATATTTTAATATAAAATTTTAATATATATACAGGAAGTCTATTAACATACATATACACACGTACATGTATAAAAGTATTTTTTTTCTAAAACGATTACTTCGAATAAGTTATAGAACCTTACTAAATACTTATGATAGATCAAAATTGAAATATATTACAAAGTGACTAATGCATTAAAATAGATACTTTTTTAAATTAAACGAAAGTAATTTACAGCGCATAATCCTTAAGGTGGCATAAATGATACCATATACTCCGATTATTAATTATACTTCAATGAAATTCTTTTACTTTCCTTGTATTTAAAATGCAACAAAGATAAGGTATAAGGGTTTAATCAATGATAAAATGCGTAAATAATTTAATAATATATAGTTTCACCATAAGCTTATAACTTCATGTTATCTTTTCCAATGGAATATTTATATAATAGTTATTTTAAATTTGCATAAAAATACCTCTATATAAATACATGCGCGCAATATATTTTAACCACAAATTGAAATATTCCCCCAAGAGATTAATTGATACGTCACAAACATTGATTTCATATTTAAATTAATTTGATTGTGGGAAAATAAGTAAACTACAATTCGTTCAAATTCAACTCAACACAGCTATATATTGTGTTATTCAAATCGATAGTACTCTCAATTTTGACAAAATCTCTACAACTTAAATAAACTCCTGTTGAGAGCAATGTAAATATAACTTTTGGAATAATTCTCCTTGCCTCCTGCGTGTCAGTCTTTTCTCTCTCACCCCAAAATAATTTGTACGTCGTAAACTTATTTGAGACTTCCACTAGATTTTCGAAAATATCCATCTTTATGCATATATATAAGCATAGTATTGATCTGGTATTTATAGTTTGGCATTAATTTTAGTTAATATCTAGGATATTGTGTTACGACCCAAATTTAAAAAACATAAAAAGTGTTATAAGAGAGAGTACGTAGGGATTTAAACGGAGACTTACAGAGCAGAAAAATATGCTCCATAAGTAGAATGAGAAGAGAAGAGAAGAGAAGAGAAGAGAAGAGAAGAGAAGAGAAGAGAAGAGAAGAGAAGAGAAGAGAAGAGA
>JAYRBW010060758.1:0-10630 GCA_036023295.1 Invenusta paracnida | reverse complement strand
ACTGAACCCTATTCTACCTTATAGTATCAATTAGAATTGGTTCGCTTTCCAGCTACCCTCGACCCCCTGGGCTCCCGCACTATATGTAGTTACTATATATAGTACCAAGCCAAGACTTACCTATTTTAGATATATAAATGCTTTATGGAAAGAGAGAAATAGAATATATGGAGCCGATTTGTCTACCTCTATATTTTGAAACTGTCCAGGTATCATATTACACAATATCAGGGATATTATTATTTACCACAGCTGTTAATTGACAAACACCCATAATAATACCGTATTTCCTCACTCATGTTTTTATTTTTCCATTTTGTAATTTTTATGCTTCAATTCTTCTAATCGTTTATAAAGTTGTAAAATGTAGTGTCCTACATTTCGTATACAAACAGGTATTATATGGCTTTATCGATATACAAACCAAGTTACTTGAACCAATAGCAAACTTAAATAAAGCGGTTAACTTCTGGCGATGTGATTTTTCATTACATACCTACATATTAATTCCTATGGCAGCCACTACATTTATCCTCTCGAAATCTTTAACAATATGCAAAATCAGCTAACTAGTCGAGCTGATACCTCATTCTGAACCCACTATCTGTGTCTATACTGCAGTGCAATCTTCTGCCTTTTAATTTTTTAGTGACTCAGAATAGAAATAAAAATACGTTTGTCAAAAAGAACATGTTCGGCGAGATATATTTAATAATTTACTGTGAAACGGCTTTTGATTTATGATATTGCTATAAATTGATTCAGTCTCAGGAAGGTGTTTTCGCACAAAGCGATGTGGTGAATCATCTTGATTAGATGAAAAATTGAAGTGCAATAAATACTTACACTTTTATGACATTTTCAGGAATTGTAGTACTATAATTGTTTTAATTAATTTAATGATTTTTTTATTTCCCGAACTATTTTTGTCTCATTAATTATCACATCTTCGAGAAATCAGGCACTATAGATCGGCTCCAATTTAGTGCACCCTTTCATCAATATTTTGTAAACACAGCATGTATACACCTCCAGTAAATGATTACTCGCTTTTATTCCCTCTAGCTATGTATGGAACCAACGACTAAACCCCTTCATACGTAAACAAAACTACCTCAATCAATATTTTCTGACATCTATAACATTTGAACCAGATACCAAAGCACGTCCAATTCCTTTGTGACCAAGATTTATGCAAACTTTATAGCAGCAGCCATCTGTTAGAAAAAAACGTATTCCTCGCCTCTCTCTTTATATTATAACCGACTTACCTCTTGATAACTAATGTATTTATATCATATATTTCTTCCTATTCATTCTTTTACACTCCCTCGACATGAAAGTTATCGCTTCCATTTAGCGTGACATAATCTATAATAAACAAACAAGCATACACACATATTATTGGCCGCTACCTCACATTATTACGTTCTATATAGTTTGCATTGTTGCAGATAAGTTCTTAAATCTATTTGAAAGTAACGACCAACAAGCTTCACATGTACATATTTTATTACTAATCTAATCATGTATCTTCATTCTATTTTACCGTTATTGATTTGACGTCTATACATAAACACATAATTCGAGTCCGACCAAGTTAATCAGGAAATGTACAATATTTTCATTCAATGTGTGTCGACCTCTATTATCTGGTAGATTATTTAGATACACATATGTTTACTATACTCTTACATACATAATATACTTCGCAATTCTTATATAGACCTACCTTTGCATATGTACCATTTTATTTCGTGCAGTTAGAGAAAGGTTTATTTGGCCACAATAACGTCATCTTATATATATATATATATACTACTTTCATAAAAATATTATCAAATTTAAATAATTCAATTATGATCTGTTGACACAAATTAGATCATCTTTTTAATTTACAAATTTGAAATACATACTATTTTGTAACATTAATCATTGTAAATTTTGACGACACCCCTTCTATCTAAAACTAGGTTTTTGTTATACAATATGACCACAGAAGTACATGCTTATACACACTTGCGTACTTTTATTTATTAGAATTCTATCCTTGGTTCTACTTCAATCTTATCTACCTCTCAAACAATTTTGTATTAACTGTCTCTTTGATCTATTAATTACAGTTTTTCCTCTTTTCGGATTTTCCATGACTCCTAAGAAGCTATTTTAGAATAGAACATTAATCCGAGAACAATTAAACAGCTTTAAAGTTAAGAATTTAAAAAACGTTTTATTCATAAAAAATGTTATTTCAATACAGTTCACAGAAATCTAAAGGTAGTATCAAACGTTTTCAATAATATAGAAACAAAGCGCAATTGTTGCGATATATTTATTGCAATGTACTGCAAATGTTAAACCTAGTTTGAAGGTTTAACCTCGAAAGTTGTAATTCAATACAAGAAATATATTGCAGCAAGCGCTTTATATCTTCTATACTTTATCTAATGTTGAATAGGGCGAATAACCGATTGTTTTCAGTAAGTTAGTCATTTCGAGCATTTATGTACTTCATTTAGCTATATCTGAAAATATTTCATTTATATCGAAAACTGCTTTGCTTATTTATTTATATTTTTATTATTATATATAATTTCTACACTTATATTATATATATATTATTATATATTATGAATACAAACCAAACATCGACTAAAGTTAACAATAAAAATTACGCAAAACAGTAAAACAAAATTTTCAAAATTTACACCGTAAAGTTCCCACATTTAAATCAATAAATTGAATACAATATTATATCATATTCCCTTTATTAAAAAAAAATTGATACATAAACTTGTAAGTAAGCAAGCAGTCTCTGATGGGTAGACATATATGGATAAAACACAGCCATAAAACAACCCATAGAACAACTGTTAACTCATTGATTTCTTAATATGTGTAATATAATTGATCAAGGCAACTAGTGTCTACAAGCATGGGCAGGAGGGGTGCTGTAAAGGGTGACAAAAATAATAGGACCTACATGATTTATTAATACAAGTGGATAAATTAAGCTAATAAATACATTGAATATGGTAGTGAAACAATAGGATTTTCCCACGCAACTTTAACCTCAAGTTTCAATACGAAATCTGTCGAACACTTCATAGCAAACTATACTGATTTTAAACATAAACGCAAAACCAACAATTAGTGATGGTTCTCAATAATTATACGGTAAATATAATAAAAACATATTTTTATAGATTCAATTTTTTTCAAAACCTTTTAAATTCAGGAACTATTAGCGCGGAAGCCATAGATAGACAAGTGTAGTCGTAGGTAAGATTAAACACAGATATTGAACAATATAATCAATTCCACATAGACATACAATCCATGAAAAGTCAATATAGCAAAATAGATCGCCACCATTTTATCAATTTCTTAATGCTTTTCCCCAGTGTATTACCCATAGAGTAATTAAACAGAGTATCAATTTTTATAAAACTCTATTACCAATTTATTTCGTGGCATTTAAATATTGATTTTATCCCAACACTAAAGTATAGATAGGATAAAATGCCGGAGATATAAGACCAACCATTCCTGTCGCTTTTCTTAGATTGTAAATAAAGCTAATTATATTATTTATATAATATCTACGATACACAATATTACAGTTTAGCTTAGCGATAAAATAGAAATATTTGTTCCTATAAATCAATCAACAATGACATTGGAAATAATATACGTAATTTAGTGAATTATATTGATCTTGCCAAATATAGTCCTTGGCTTAAAAATTCTACCAGATAAGATATGCATTCGTAATACTGTGATACTGATATTGAATGGATGGTAACATGATAAAATTCAAAAATATTAGGGGGTGAAAAAGATGTGAAAAAAATAATAAGGCATTTTGTAGAGCCAAATATACATATGTAACAAGTGAGTTAGTAAGTCAATAAAATAATGCTTCTTTCTTTTCCCGTTGAGAATCAGGGAACTCACTTTTTCAACATAAATACGCAATATAATTGGCAAAAAGTAAAAAGGGTACATAGCTTTTGGAAAATATGTCAATGTAGACAAGAAAATGTGCGGATTTCTTTTTTCTGCCAATGAATGCGATAATAAAAACATGAGAAGAAATTATCCTAATTTTCATGAATAATGATTAGTAATATACTTAAATAGGTAATTCCAAAATATTATGTAATAACCTAGTATGATGTGAGGTCAGTACAAAAAAAGTAAAACATAAGTTGACTAATAGAATCAACATTTAGCCCTTCGTGTAAATGAATTATAATCCATGTTTTATGTATATTTAACAATTACATTAATATTTAAAATCAGTAAATGTTCATAAAAATATTTAAAAATTATTATCTGGCCAATCAAATGTATAAATTTATAAAACATTTCATTTTGAGCATTATAGAAAATAATACCATATAACTATAATTTACTCAGCTATAATGAAGCAAGTTATAAAATTATCAACGCAAAATACTCACTCAACAATCAAAATTACAAATCAAGTTTTTTAAGATCGAATGATACAGTAGTATTAAATATAACCAAATGAATGAGAAAATAAAAGCAATACAGGAGCCCTTAATTGACATGATGAAAATATACTATAAACAGTTTGTATTGATTTCCACGACAAATTCTCCTGACAATGTAATATGTGTGTATGTTTGGCGACCTCGTTCAAATGGAGGTCGTGAAAGTAGGTCAGGGTCATTGACTTGACCAGTTTCCGTTGATTGTCTAATGCGTGTTAGACGGCCTCTTCTAAAGACATAAGTAGTGGGTTCACATACTCGAAGCCTTCGAATTCTGTCTGGTCGATCTTGGAAATCATGGAGCTGAAATGTGGTTAAAATGGGTTACTTTATTATCTAGTAGAAATTAATAATCTGTATAATGGCATTTCACGAGATTAAAATTGAGACGCTGGAATTAATGTTATTTAAAAGACTGCACCGGAAAGGAATTCGATAGAAATGTGAAAGGTAAAAGAATTAACACTTTCTCTACCGTGACCATAGAGACCATACGCACCTATACGAAACATTCCTTATATATCGTATATAATAGGCTAGAATTGGGAACATACAAGCACTTAGGCGACAGACCCAGAAGAACAGTTTTGCTACAGTTGTCAATGTGACGAAAATTCAACATTTAAAAAGAAGTGAACTGATATAGATTATAGATATATAATTAGATTAGAGTATATTAGATTATAGATTATATTATTATAGAACTGACATATTATATTACAAATATGGTTTATTTTCAAATAACTACTGATACTAGATTAGAAATACAGGCCGCTCATCTCGTCTTTTTAAAGTTGTAAACATCAACAACTGTAAAAAGCCCTTTAAATAAAAAAATCGTGTCAACTAAAGACTTATTTTTAGGTTACAACTATTATAATATACTTTACAATAGAAATGAAAACATCTAAATATACAACTGTTCCTATAGTAGACGTACTATGTATATATTTTAAAATGAATTTTTACCCTTTTTTTAAGGAAAACAAAAATATAACAATATAGATGTTAAGAATACGAAGTGCAAAAGTTAGCGGAGCTAAAGAAAATGTTGCAGAATTTCTTCGTTTTCAGAAAAAAACAAGTGTTACTCTATATTGTGTTTCATATTCAAAGATACGCGAAAACAGAACAACTCGCAGCAATCTTAAACACCCAATTTTTATTAGAAAAACTCACAGTTAATAATATAATAAATTGCGAGGAGATAATATGCGCATTTCAATTTAGCTGTTTGAATAATAAGAAAATATATTTAAAATATAGGATGCGTGAATGTTTTCTTCCCTAATTAAATCAACGGATGACAACAATAGATACATGACAAAAGATGTATTTCTAATTAAGAAATTATATTTTCACTTTTAAGTAAAAATAAATAACAGCATAATTTGTTGTTTAAATCATTTTCGTAACATAAATAAAATGTTACGATGATTGTTTTAAATATAGAACATTTTGAAATGCTCTGATTGATTTGTGGTCAATAAAATATATATATACATATATATGACCATCTCATCATAATAACTTAATGATTGATTTAAATAACATTGTCTCAACACAATCAAATCTTTACATTTTCTGTTGCAGGTCGATAGCAGTATTAAAAAAAAGTATATCGATGTACTCACGCATCATCTGGTGTCAATTGAACCGGCTCATTTGTGAAGGTAGGATCAAAGTTGGTGAGATCTCTCTCATCCGAGATGACAGGTTTGTACGGCGGCGGTAGCTGTTTGTTCTCCAGTGCCTCCCAATCCAGATTACGGAAGAATGCGTGCATCCGAATGTCGATGAAGGAACTGTTAGGAGGGCAGCCGAGTCGGTCCAGCGGCTCCTGGTTGGCCACAGATCGATTAAGGGGATCGATCGATATTAAATATGGAAGTATGCATATGAGTTAAAAGTGTGTATATATATAGAGGCGAAACAGAAAGACAGAAATAGATATAATGTTTTCGTTAAGAATCATCCAATCAGAAACTATTATTATATGTCAGAATAAAAATTCTCGGACTCTGAGATAAGGAAACAATTACAAAATAATTGGTTTGAATTCGACTAGTCAGCGTTTCTGCTTGCAGCCTTTTAAAAAATACGTTGAATGGTATTTCTATTAGTAAATATATAAGTCACCCTTTCGTCAGTGAGTTTTTATAATGTCTATACTGCTTAATATACATACATTAGCATTATTTACTTTAATTACAAGAGCTATATTTTACACATATCAAGGAGTGTTATGCTACGGAAATCACACTATTTTGTTAAATATAACATCGCATTTCCGTAGCCTTTACTAGTGAATTTAATCAAATATCAAGAATAAGGACCATATTTTAAATTTTGGAAAGATTGATAACAAAAACTGATGATTTACTTGAAAACATACCACACAAAAAATAAATAATTTCAGAAAAATTAACTGTTTTAAAAACCTACAATAAGAAACTCATGGGATCATTGGCTATTTTCTTGATTATATTTGACATTTGAATTAAATAGGAAACACGACATCACCACATCACAAATAAATATTAAAGTCTACATATATTTATGAAAAAAAATTCAATATACATATACAAATAAGAATCCTAATAAAAGTATGGCTTCATCGTAATTATCATTATGATTAGTTAAGTGTGAGGCTCTGCGATACCTCCGGGATTATTAATAGAAACATGTTTGTGTTATTTTTCTTGTTTTATTTATAATAATTAACTTAAAAAATGCATAAAAAGTTTTGAAAACGCGCAATATGCTACTAATTATCCTATAAAAAAATTTTGTTCCGGCAATTAACAATTGATCAAATCATTGTGCAAAATTAAGTTTATCATTTAATAAAAAAACGGAATTTAGAAATTGAGTTAAGAGTATATAGTGTGTAGTACAGACAGCAGACAGATAGAAACTGAAAGTTCATGGGCATTTTTTTAATGCTCCGAGCTATAAAATGCTTCCCACCACACACTATAAACATCTCCCCTGTGGCAAAGAAGGTCCAACAACAATAGTATTGCATGCATGGACGGTACATTATAGCTTATAGAAAACCTTAGCAGAAGTAGCAGACTCAATATACATATATATCTCTGCGTATACTACGTTCGTATTTTGTGTCTGCCATTTGGCAGTAGAAGCAGTATAGAATATTATAAAAGCAAGTAGGATTGGCAGTATTTCTGTACTTTTGAGACAATCAAAGCAGGCGGGCGAACAACTCTCTTGGGCAATTCAACTTCAACTTCGTCGTCTGCCTTATTTGACCTCGTCTACTTCCGACACACACCCCCCCTCCCCCTCTATATCAGTCCTAAACTTTTTACAGCTATAGATGCACACTCAAATTCTCTTTCTCCTTTCGCAGTTTTAACCACGCTTCGGGGTTAAATGCAGATTAATTTCTCTTCTCACTCTGCCTCTCTCGGCGCATCGATCGAGACAGATCAATGTATATTGTATGTACGTGACACTGGATGGGATGGAGACATTGAATTCAGCTCTCCTTTAAAACAACAACGCTCCTAGTCAGCCTGCTACTGTTATAGCTCTACTGAGAAACAAATAGTGTACTGCATTATGTATAATTATAATTGTTCCTATCATTTTAATCGATAGTTCATAATATTCTTCCCACGCGTCTAATATCTACGCAAGTAGCTCCAAAATGTTTCCACTTTTGCATCAATAATGACAATAATTTAGAGATGACACAAAAGACAACGCCTCATTTTACGTTAATCATAATCAATTATTAAACTAGGTGAATATGGCATAACATAAAACATGGATTTGTAATGACAAAATGCAATCAGTTTACAATCCATCTTGTCTACACAAATAATATCATGAATAGGCGTTAGTCACATAGAATGAAATTAATTTTTTTATCGAATGGCTGTTTCTATATTGGTAGACATTTATCAGAATTCAAGAAAATGTTTCTTATTAATGAATAATCCGTTTTCACGCGAACAATATATGCTGAAGAATATCAATTAAGAAATATATTGATTATAGAATATTTTTCGTTTATATTCCAATAAATAAGAAAATACAAAACAGGTCTATTTCTAACAAATTTTTATAGATCCCAATAATAGCCCTAGTAATTATTTCGCTGAATTGAAATAACAAAATTCAATAAGTACAAATTGACAATAATTTAATCGACTGTAAATAAATCAGAGCAACGTTCTTACAAAACGTAAAGAATTTATCTAATATAATATACAGTTTACAGCTGAAAACGTAACAAGTCTTCGTTTGTGGATTAGAAATCAAGTGCAACAACAACCAAAATGTACAATTGCCTATATTCAACTTGAAAACGCATACATATTATATAGTCAGTACACACGTATCGATTTATCAATCCTCCCACTTCGGTAGGTAAAAAATAACTAAGGAGTTGCCATTCAGAGGTTGATGACTTCTCAAAACATGCAGTCAAGTGAATGAACTTGCAGGACATAAAACGACGTGCACTCAATGAATCGTACTTTATCTTTCTAAAGCACAGCATGTAAAGCTTCTGCCACTATAAGGTAGGAGAATGAAAAAGTGGCGGCAGTATTTGCTACTTTTATCTTCAAACATAAATTCTCTATATATCCACTATAGGCTATAACGTTAATATAGCTAGTATGTATGTGCGCCAAAATAATACTACAGATGGCACGGCGTTTGCGCATATTTTTATGAGTCATAAAAAGAGTTCAGATCTTAGAGTCATAAAAAATTACCTCGACAGTAAAGTATTTCGGTTTACAATCTTTTTCTCACAGGTTTATTATCAAGTCTAGAAAAATTATAAAGCCAAATTATTATCTTTTTATTAAATCGAAACCGAGAAAATTTCACGACGGACATTAGTAAAATGTTTATAATTCGGGTTCCCACAAAAACGAATGAATTAAACCCTACGAGCTTTTCATATTGTCCCAAAAATATTGCAACATATTCAACCGGCACCTCTTTCAAAACTCAACTTAGAATGCCCAACAACAAGTATGTAATACATACGTATTAAATCAAACCAATTGGAAAAGGCAGAAAAATATCTAATTCGTCAAGAAACAGTAAAACTATTTTTTTGTAAAGAAATTTTATACTACTTGTACGTATAAAGTTTTAAAAAAACTAAATGGTTTAGAAAGTTAATATAACAAAAAGATTTAATAATATAGAGAAAAAGATAAACAACTTCTTATGAAAAAGTAAAACGTAAACAGAATATGGATTGTTAACGATAGAAACTTAACAAACAAAATACTCGTAAAAGATTGACATGTTTGTACTGATAGGATATGAAATGAAATGAATATTAATTACAAACACAATATGACCTATTAATTAAAAACAACTTACAAAAGTAACTCGTCCTTTATAAGAAGTATTTTTAAAATATTTTACAAAACATATTATATCAGCTATGTATATATTTCAATGTGATATATAGGTATGCCACTAGACAAGTTAACCTTAAATGTAAAATAAATGTCAAAAGTCTCTTTTACTATTTAAAGCATTTCTCCTACCTAACTTAGTACCTAAAAGTATAAATACCTGGGATAGACAGCTTGAGGGCAAATACACGTTTACAAATACATATATTATATCAAAGGCCGTTGGGGGGGGGGGGAAGTACACATAACCCTATTCTAATTCAAATGCAAAATAAATAACTAAAAAGAAAAGCAGGAAAGAAAATTGTGAGTCTGAGAGAGAATCTCAAATCCACATCCTTTTTTGTCAATTTCAGGTTTCTCTTCCGTAAAAAGGGATATTGTGCATCAACACGTCTATCTATACCATCGACTAAATAATATGTACAGCCCTAGCGCTCTCCGTTTTCGTCACAGACAGTCGTGACGTGAGTAAACTACTCTCCTATAGGTTCATTGGACTTTTGTAAACGAAGATTACTATTACGCGGATGCGACGTACGATGACGCCAGAGGGGTTACAAAAAGACAGCCCGGCAAGTATATTCCAGTGTCTCAGGCGTGCTATGATGTAGGTTGCCTGTCCACCTATGCGATAAAGGATGACTTGAGAAGGGACACGAGTAGAGAAGAGAAGAGGGGAGTCGCGACGTGGCG
>JAYRBW010060757.1:0-10630 GCA_036023295.1 Invenusta paracnida | reverse complement strand
CTATCCTATATTACCTACTACATAGTTCGCTTAGCTTTACTAGCTAACGACCTATTGCCATAGGTCTAGATATATACCTATACTAGATTTCTCTACGGACCACAATATAATTACATTTGAGGAAATATATTATATTAGAAAATCAGCAACATTGAATAGCAGATATTATAATCGCATTTGATAGTCATTGGTTCAAATGCCGTACTTTTCACAAATAAATACTACTACTAAATTACTATTTTATTTAATATATTATTTTATTCAATATTACGTATAATGTTGCCGGGGACTATACGTAATTGTTTACATAGTCCAAGGATATAGCTAAAAATATTTATAGCATATATATATATTTGTTTTACTTCATATACATTTATATACTGTATATACTTATATATGGATTAATTTCCCTGATTTATTTCTTGTTCGTATATTCTTTCATGTTTATGCATTATATAAAGTTATATCTTCTCATATACCTACCTGATGATGGTGATCGTTGCATTAAAATAAGTTCAGTTTTTAAATACCTACATATAATATTACTTTTCCTAATTTCTTATGGTCTTTTATCAATTAAATTCACTGCTGAATTATAATATCTATAATTATGTTATCTATGAATAAGTTTCCATATTTTAACTATATGTGCTTGTATAAATAACTGTGTTGTTGGCAAATATCTTTTAACTTCTAATTTGTTTAAAATGTTAAATTCTACTTTTAAAGACAGAGAAGCATTCACTCTAGTAATATATTTGAAACGTACATCATCTAGTACATATAGTCTGAGCAAGTACTTAGATGGGTATAATGTTATTAATGTACGCTTGTGACAAAATTAAATATGAAAAATGTCAAAGAGCAAAAAAGCACTTGGTAAACTATATTAATATAATTTATTCCAATAAAATTCTTTCTATTTAAAAGTGGCGCTATTTGTTTAGTACTTTTCACATGATTCACATTGAAAATACATTTTTACAATTAATAACATTTTCTATCAAATCTTCTGTTTTGAATGTAATGCAAAAAATTATAGTGCATTGACAAAAAAAATATATAACTGAAGAAAGTTTATTTTCTATAATATATGTTATATGCAATTTTCAACAAGAATACAATACATAGTAGTTATAGTAATTATAGTAGTATTTTAATAGTAATTATTTATACATTAAAATTCATATCACTTTTCAAAACATAGATACACATATTATATAATAATTATACATAAGTAAACATAGATAAGAATAAAATATATACCTTCATTTTACGATGAAGATATACTATAATTATATTGTAAATATTACGAAATATTTACTAAATTAATTATTATACGTAGAAGTTTTTTGGTGTGTATGTGCTGTTCATTATTGTAATGTGAAGTTAGCTTAATTCGTGAGGTGTTGGAGTAACGATTAGATGATGAGAAATATAGCTAAACTAAATTATAAATCTTTTTATATTGATGGTATTATTGTGTGAAAATATTAGAAAAACATATAACTATATATATGTAGGTAGGTACTAGAATAAAATTACTAAATTATATATAACGTATAGTGCAGCACTGAAAACAAAAATTGTATGTTGAAAATACGTAATTTTTAAAACTTTGAATAAAAAATATAATGTGAAGTAATAGACATGACAAATTACGTTATCATAATAAGTATTTTGTTAAATATATATATATGTATAATGAAGAAGCACAAAATACAAGCATTACAAAGAAACAAGAACAAATGTAAAAGCTATGTTTGATTCTCTAAATTCTCTCATTTATAATTACATAGATCTGTACTTTAAATAAAAATATATATATATAGGTATACTGTGTTTTACTGTGTTTTATTTAGAAATACAGATACTCATTAGATCGGCAAGTGCAAAGACTGATTATTATTATTTTGTATTATTTAGAAAATTAGGAGAGGATTTCTTTAGTATATGTAAAAGATCAAGAACCAATGAGGTATGATGGAGGAAATTAAATAACTCTATAAGTTATGATTGTTGAATGATTCCGATTTCTTCATTTGGATCATGGGCTCAGTGACGTCTGAAGATACGTGCACACTTTTGCTTATTTGGCTCACTGATTCTCGGAAGGTTTCCCGTTGAGCCAGATTCAGTTCCCATTTCTTATTAGGTCGGAATAGCTGTAAATAGAAGAGAGTTGTGGAATACTTCGGGAGTTCATGTATACGTGTAAGGACTTGTGCCTTTATCATATTATATCGGACCTTTTGATAAAATTGTCAAAAAGAAATAAAAGGAGTATTTATAAAACAGTATATTTTCTAAATCTTAATTTGATAATATTGAAATGTAATTGAAAATAAAATTCTAAACAAAAATACGATAATTCCACAAAACATAAAATACACAAGGACACATCTGTAGTATCTGTTAAACCCAATGTTCAGCCGATTTTCAAAAATACTTATATTAACCTTCCATACCTAGCGCGTACCCAATTCAACAAAAATATGTGTAGGTAATATATCTGGATATTTTATTCAGCAACACATTATTAGGTGAATTAGTATTACATATTTGAGCCAAAAGCCCATAATGTCTTTTTCACCTGTTCAATTATTTTCAATTTGTCTATATTTTAAAAACTAACATCAGACAACTTTAATTGGCAATATATTAAAAAATAAAAAATAAGGCCTACCTTTTTTTTAAAGTTAATTAAATCGGTTGAGTAGATTCGGAGTTATCATCAGCGATTAAAAAATATGTTTGACGTTTAAGATTTATTGTTAAAATGTTAATATGGAGCTAATACATTTTTTTATAAATCGTACAAAAATGTATATATACATATCAAAAGTAGCATAAAAACTGAAACATTACGATCCAATTATTAATATTTCATATACTATTTAAATGAAAAAATAGTTATATTTATGTATATATTCATCCATAAAAATATGTCAAAAAGTTATAATTACATTAATTGATAGGATAATTGAATATTAGCATGTTATAGTATAATCTTAGGTTAATTATTTATTTAGATAAAGATAATCAGTGGATGTTGCTACCTTTCCTTCATTAAGTTTCTGAATGTGTCACCAATTTTTTTAATTATATTGCGTGTTAGTAAATTATAAACTTTTTGAAAAAATATAGTTATGTATTTTTGTGACAAACAGTTTCTCAGTGTCCTATGTGTTGTTCAAACTGTATAAAGTCCTCTTTAGACAGCTTTTTTCAAATTATTTTTAGTTCAGGATTATAATACAATTATACAAATATGTAAATATGTAAATATAAATTTGAATCATATACTAACTTCAAATTTGATTACTACTAAAAATTTGGGAATTCGAAATTTTGTAAATCTTGATACAAAAATTTCAAAGACCATCAAAATAAATAGGCACTATTTTTTAAAGAAAATAATTTATCGAACGTGATAAGATACTCGCGATAATTCTTGAATGGTTCACGGTTTAATCGAATATGACGACTAATTATCATTTGAAGTTATAATAAGAATCCCAGGAATCGAAGAATACTTAAAAATGTAAGACAGTCACCCTATTCTAAATGGGGACCTCATATTTTAAATAACTTATCCAAAGAAATAGGACTTTGTGTAGTCACAAGGTGCGCTGGTTTTAAGTGTATTGAACTAAAGAAAGACACAATATTCACTGATAAGAATTGAATATATTTTGGGAATACATACAACAATAATAATAACATTTCTAGATTAATAGAATAGGCGATTAGTATGCCGAAAGAGTAACACATATCTAACAGAAGTGGAATCATTTTGCCGCCAGAAATTATTTCTAAACTGTAAAATGTCATACATTAATTGTTTATGACACGGGTTTCAGTATTAATAGCTTCGATTTATTGGTTGGAAATGTGCATTCTAACAAAAGCGACTGCACATTTCCAAGCAAGACTATTAACAGGAAGTGGCGTTACAGTCATGATAATGTAAAACTTAATGTCATCTCCAAATATTCATCATTTAACACAAATATCCATGGCATAGAATTTGTTTATGGCATTATAAAATCTCTAATTCGATCTCCTGAGCATACTCGAGTTATTATACTCGTATATACTGCAACCATTTTCTATAGCCTATTATTGATTAATATACACATAATAGATATTCGTACACATTTTATGTAAAGCATATCTCCTATGTAAGTTATGTTTTAATTTTTATTAATTTGTTGGCAATAAAATAAAAATATTTCTATAGAAAATATCATTGGTAAAAGCATTTGAGAAAAAAATCACCTCTAACCCTTTATACTGTTTTAATATATTAATTATTAATACACATTACAAATTACTGTACAAACATAGAATTAATACCTTTTTAATATTCCTTTTAGTTACGACTTGAATGAAAGCCACCAGAGGAATGGGTAGGATGGACAAACCTGCAATAGCCCATCCCATAGTTATGGCCCAGTCTGGATAGTGATAGGAGTTGTTGAATACTGGCTGATCAAAGCTTATAATTGATCTGACAACTATAATCTGAAAGTTAAAAATCATAGGATTAAAATTTATACTTGCATTTCTGTTTAATTCATTAGTGATTTTCACAATATGTTTTAATTAAATAGTCTTAGGTACACCAATACTATTTCTTAATAGCAATTAAATATATGCATATATTGCGTTTTACATTTAATATTCTCGGCAGAGTACATATCTCACTAAATTTATTAACACGCACAACAGAAATATATTTTAAATTACGTTCTTGTTAATTATTACAATTACAATATTTAATAATTGAAAATTAAATATAAAAATGGTTCCTTTATTATAAACATGTTGAAACGCAAAATAAATAAAATTCATCTCATTTTGAGTCTTCCCATCAGCTTTAATACGGAGGGTATTATACAATTCCAGTATATATACAATAACATCAATTGTAATAACAAAAGTAAATTAATGAGATTACGCAATAATATTATTTTTAGTGAAGAATGAAGATAATACGAATGTACACAGATTTACAGAATGCTTAAAACAAATGAATTAAAAATAATTCGTCTCTATCTCTGCCGCTCATATCTCCATTTTACTATATTGAACGTATTATTCTTATTTATATGTAAAATATTTACTATTTTTAATTGTATTTAATTTTATAGTTTATATTACCTAGGTTATATTTATTAAAAGAAATATAACCATTTTATTCTATCTCTATATATACCAATGCGACTTTAATGAAACAAACGTGTGTGTGTACTTACTTGGTTAATGAAATTTTAAATGTTATATTTTTCATGTCTTTTGAACTATATAATGCTTACCATCATAGAAACAGGCGCAAATACACACCAACACATCCCAAACCAAACGCGCCAAAACATGTGAAAGCTTCCAAGCATTTCTTCAATATTGTAGATCAATGTTCGCATGTCTAGAAGATAGAAAAAACAAAAACAGTTAAATTAGAAACATACCGCGTTTATACAAATTCAATTGCAAACTCAATCTAAGCGTAAAGCATGATTCTATTCATAGATATTCAATTCAGAATAACAATTTAATTTCAACATAAAAGAAATATAAATACCATTGCAAAATAACTGTTCCCAAATATTAATTTATATCTAATCAAATCTGGAATATTTCATTTGTACTTAATTTATTCAAATCTATTTGTATCTATTCACAAAATTAATCCATTCATCGGAAAGTTTTAATAATAATAATTCTAAGAACTTACTGTATATTCCGATAAACACTATAGTTTCCAAGAGGGCAAGTATCATGACAGAAAATGAAGCTGAGTACCAGTCCACAATTTGAAAGATGTAAACTCCACCCTGAAACGAGGCGCATGCTATGCATAATTTAATGCATGTATATATAATAATGATTCAATCGACAGTTATCTAAATAAGTATGTACATCTTGTGATATAATAATACATAATATTTAATTGAAATATATTTATTAGTTATTTAAGCGTTACTTTTGTGCATGTTTCAACTAAAATGTTATCAAACAAAAGATTTATAATTATGATATAAAATAAGGAAACAAAGCTATCGATTCTGTAAGACGTCGATTTTGATACTTATGAATAAATTTAATCATACGTACGAGTATGCTACAAATTTTCCTTAAAATTGCCATTCAAAAATTTGACTAATATTTATTTACTCATTACAAAATTTGAGACAAATTGGCTTATTCAAAAAAGGATATAAATCCCAGATTTCGGACACTTTTTTATCAACCAATCTGTATGTACTGATAAAACATTATATAAAGTAGGCTGCCGTTCAATCGACTTTATAAAATCAGATTACATAACATACCAGAGCGATATACTACAGAATCAAATCTAGTATGAATCGCCCAACCATTCTTATAAATCACATTAAAAAAATTCACTCTTAATAACTTAAAACATTTTACTTCAAGATTACTAGTCAGCAACCTAAAACAACTTTCATTATCAGAATCCTCAAAAGTTTTACTATTAAGAGTTCAGCAAGGTCTCAAGTAAATCTACTTCTATACATTTCTGTTTAAAATTTTTTTGCTACAAATCATTTATATAAAACTATCACTAATATAAATATCGCTTTCGACTTAGTTATCGTGTGTTTAAATATTCAGTGTAAACGTGTGTCATGGTTGATGACGAGATAATTTTGGTGAATACCGATTTTCTAATTAAAATTACACGACGATATTCAAGATTTCCATTCTAGATAATAGTTATAAATCCGTCGTCTGCGGTCGAGTAGACGCGACTTACTCTTGTGACGAAGGGCAATCCAAGTAAACACTCAACAATGCAACACGCAAGTGTGAAGAAGACCTTCCTCTTCCCTCCCAGCAGACGCGGAAACTCATCGACCAATCCACTGATCATTGTCTCGAACGTAGCGAACTGAAATCATTAGTCCAAAAATCCAATCACATTAAAAGGACTCTAGTATATCTTCTACTAAATAAATGATTATAACTACGTCAATAAGTATTTCAAAATATTTTGAAGCAGATTATAAAATTTCAAAATTTAATATCAGTAAAACTTTTGACATCAAAAATATTTTAAGGTAATCTAATACAAATATACACCTTTCTCAGATGTAAATATTTAATTATTTAATTTTTGTCAAATAATAAATATTATACTGTTTATGCAATTATTTGTATTTAATATAATAGAATAATTTTTTTTAATATGCCTTTTACTTAATTCGGTTTTATAAATATTTTTATTCTCTAATATATCTGTATTCATACAAATTAATAATGATACCTCATTATTATTCAGGGTGTTTCGTAAGTCATGCATCATAGGAGATATTTACTGAGATGATAATTACACGTGATAATGTCTATAGGAAAGGGTATATAAAAATATTTTAAATGACAAAGACAAAAATAATGTTTTAAAAATTAATTTAAATTGTAAATCTAAAAATACACTACAATTTAAATGTGTTAATATCTCCTATATGGTGCATGACTTATAAAAACCCTGTATGTTATATAAATATACATATTAGATATTAGATATAAATATTTAATATGATCAGCTAGACATAATCATAAATCAATATAAGCCATTTCGGGAAAATTGGGTCGCATTAAACTATGTATTAATTATACGTTATGCAATTTTAAATTTGATACTAAAATTAGATTTGTTTAATTTTATTTTAAATAAAGCCCTTTAAAATCAATATGTGTATCTTATTATTTTTATATTATTCAATTGTTAATGTTGCAGAGAAGTGAACGCACTTTATATTATCCATTTTATTTTTTGTTTTTCTACATGCTTTTATGAGTTAACTCTTACTCCTACCGAGAAAATATTACACAAATACTATTATTATACGCTACGTACCAAAAATGAAGAAAACAGTTTTTACAACATACGAGAAGGAGAAAAATATAGGTGAACACCTCGATAAAATACGAATTCCTAATATAACATATATTTAAGAGTATCAGTTATGACTCGTATTATAATAATCCAAAAATGTATTAAAGATTTATTTTTTAAACATTATTTAATAATTTTTAATAATTTATTTATTAATAATTAAATAAATATACTTGATGATTTATGTTGCTATAATTGCCATTATTTGCAATTTTTAAAGGAGTGCAGTATATTACCTATTCTTAATGTATTGTAATTCTTTTGTAAATTATTTATTCATATAATGATTACCATTGTTCTTAGAGCGTAGTATACACTATGATTACTATTTTAATCCAGCAAAATAATATAGTTATGAGAAAAATTAAAAATTTGATTGTTAAAGCCTTTTATTGTGATATTTTTACGATTAAGCTATCAATAATAGCCTAATAGTAAATAACATAATATATTACCAATAAGATTTTTACGCAGATTTTTTAAACAATTAAATACTAAGTTTAAGTAATAATACTTTAAAACTAATTAAAACTGATCCCGGTAAAATAATTCAGAGTTGAAAGCAGTTTCATATAAAATTTTAATTTTAAAAATTGTAGATAACATGTATACGTTAAAGTTAAAGATTTAAAAGTATTATAAAAATCAAAATTTAATTATTGACCCAACCCATTAGAAAATCAATAAGAAGGAAAAAATATATTTACAATAGCAGTTAGTATTATTATTTTAAATATTATCACTTTTGTAGTACACTGCTAAACAATACCCTGCTACACTGTTCTTCGAATCACAAAAATGATGTTTGTGTTAAATCAAATAGGGGACTCCAAAATATTCTTCTCAAAAACTTAATTTAAAATTTAATGTATGATACTAAAGTCGTGATGCAATAAGATTAAGTACGTTTCTTTATAAGGGTTCTAGAAAGTCTTGGTTTAAAAAAAAAACTTTCACCTGAAGAACTCTTTCAATAACTTATTTTGAGAATACATAACATGTTTATAGAACTAATTGATATTACCTGGCTGTCCAAACCCACAGTTATCAACATGAGAAAGAAAAGGATTGACCAGATGCAACCTCCTGGCAGTTGGGCCAGAGCCTCTGGATAAGCCACAAAAGCGAGGCCAGGTCCTGCCTGTATCACATTTGATATCGATGGAGCATTCGACACGAAGGCCATGTGCCCGATGACCGAAAAGATAGCAAAGCCGCCATAGAAACTTGTGATGCAGCAGACCACCGGGACTATTATGGAATCTCTGGAAACATAAATAACTATTAAACAACCATTTTTCATTTGAATCACTTCAATTCTCTATTGAACTAAATCAGAATGTTGTGTTTGTTACAACATTGACACACTGAATCATTCAATGCATTATTTGATTATTTTTCCACTGTGTAAGTTACTTTTTAAATAATCAAATTTTTAGACAGTCATTATGTCAAAATGCAATATAAGGATATGCATTATATTATTCACATAAATATAGAAAATGTATATTTTTATAAAATGATACGAAATCGTTCAATCTTAACAATCTTAACTCCTTCAAAAAGTTTTAGAATTTGTTGATATACTTTTGTAACTAGACAAAAATAAAATGCTAAATTAATTATCGCAGTAAACACTTTCTATGGAAAGTGTGTCATGTACTCGTAGCTGACTCATAAAAAACAATATAGATATGTGTAAATGTATATAAAGGCTTTCTACCCATGACTTATAACGTTGTATACTTGTTAAATAAATAAAAATAAAAATAAATAAATAGTGTTTACTTATTTTTCTATAGTTTTCTTTTTATAAGTTTTCTATAAATTCATATTCATATTTATTTAGAAATATATTTATCTGTCATCCTTATTAAACAATCATCATTCAATATGAACCAATTTTGTACAGAAATTTTCCAACCGGCACATTTATCGATATATATGTATACCATAATGTAACGCACTTTTAACATAAATTATTATGGATTTATGGGATGCATTAATAACAGCTACATATCACTGTCTGTTGTAAACATGATAGAAATTGATAAAAAAATGTCAAGGACAACCATATAAAATAAATTTTAAAAACAGTAGATGGTTTAAAATGATTTATTATGTAGTTCTTATAGAGACTATTAGAACTCTTTAACTCTGAATAGAGTGTTGCAATCCTACTTAAAATATTAATATTTTCACATTTTTAATTCGTTTTTACCTATCGCTATTTTTGTAGCAAATAATTTAATTTTTATTTTAAAGCTCGCTTCTACTTATTCTTGTATAAAGTTTCACAAGAAAAATATAACAATATCTATAATATTTTCGGCTAATAGTGTTCAAAGGATGAAAATATGGAATATATATATAACTTTAGTATACATTTCTTAATTTATAATATGTAACATCATTAAATTTGGAATTAATTTTATATACAAAGTATACCTTAAAAAATTATGATTAAATGTGTTGTACGACGCCATCGTAAGAAGACCTCCCCATGCCGGACCCAGAGAATAAAAGATCTGCATTGCAGCGGTCGTCCAAATCTGGAATATGCACAAAATAAAATTTTGAGAATTTGTGATAAAAAACAATCTTTGAAATTATATCACTGCTATAAATTTTATAGGTTTTCCCAATCAAATAGAGACGGGCGACAGAACAAATGCGTCGACGTCAGATCAAATAGAGACGACT
>JAYRBW010060756.1:0-10630 GCA_036023295.1 Invenusta paracnida | reverse complement strand
AAAGTCGGCCATAATGTAAAAACCATAGCTTTTTCAAAATAAAAATCAATGAAATATTTAAATAAGTAATAAACAATGTAGCAAATTTAGGGCATACAATTAAAAATATAAATGCATGTAAAACATATTGCAAATTTAGGACATATAATCAATCATGACATTTAATTTTTGCTTTTGAAAATTTATTTTGAATTCTGCAATGATTTCACTTCAATATGGAAACTTATGACGTTCATGGCGTATTGAAAGGATGTCCAACTTTTCTTGAAATGCTTATTGATGAGGAAAGAAATGAACCTTTACTCAATCTTGATAACATTCCTGGACATCAAATATCTGGTATGGATACCGAAATGCTCCGATGGGTTACTGGTGAATGAGTTGATCGCCATCTAACTGAATTATCTCCGGATTTTCTTCAAATGCTGTATGATGTGGAGACTTTTGAAGATATATTGACTGATGTGACAGAGGAATTGGACAAGTTTGAGAAAGAAGATTTGCCAGATTCATCATTGAAACAGATGACGAACTCTATCGAAAGGTTACAATCATGTTTTAAGGCAAAATATTTACCAACAAATTTAATTGAAATCCTCATATCAATTTTAGACAATAATTTACTTTGAATCGATATATCATCAATATAGTTGGCGATCTCCGTTTCAACCAATCCAACCGTATGCTCAAAACAATGGTGGCTAAATTCAAGAAATCATCTCCACCATGACGAAAAGAATTTGCTGCCATCGAACAAAATGAAATGGTCAAACATTTTTTTATCGATCATCACTATCTGTTCTCTAAGAAGAAATTATTTTCAACTTGATTTATTTATTTTTGGATTGAGAGGTCGCGAAACGTTACCACATTTATGGAAGTCAAGTTTTCTTATAAAAAGTCATCCACAAGCAAGCGATACATTAAAATAAATCATGAATTGCTTTTTAAGAAGGCCAAAGCATCTTTGAAACCAAAAGAATTTGAGGACATCAAATCAGTCAGGATGTACGAAAATCTCACTTCACCAGAAGAATGTCCAGTTGTAGCTTGGGAGCTATGCTTATCATATATACGAAAAACTTTCCTCACTAGTTTCTAAAACCCACAACCTCAACACGGAAATCGACTAGATGGTATACTCTAAAAATGACGTTATGTAAACACCCTACTGATAATATGGTGGGCAATTTATCGTCAAATTTGTAACTCAGCAAACGATATACAAAACATTGTATACGTGTCACTTTAGTGACTGTTCTAAAAGAACAAGTATATTAAGATAGTGAAATATGCACGGTCACTGGACACAAAAATCCGAATAGTATTGAAAGGTATAACCATAAAAGAAGAGATGACGGATACGAGAGGTTAGCTGTTGCAGCTCAAATTGGATCATCGAGTTCCTCAATGGTAAATGTATCTAAGATTTCGAAGCAGTCAAATGTTGTTGTGACAACATCCAATCTCAATTCCGACAATCTTCGAACAGACAAAGCACCAGTATTTAATTTCCCCTTGAATGGAACATTTTCTAATTGCAATTTTCATGTCAATGAGTAACTGAACAGCAAACAATTTTAGGCTACACGATCTATGAGTATTTACTATAGTTATGTAGTATATATAATAATTATCGTTTATTTGTTTCAAATTATTTCATTAATATTCAATGTATTTCAATGTTGTATCTCATTTTGTTGATAATTAATTAAATACATTTCTATTGATCACATATTTCGTATTGTTTAATTGTATGCCCTATAATTGCCACATTGTTTAGATTAAAAAAGAAATATAATACGATTGAATGCGGCGAACTTATATCGTTCACTGAATAAATGAATGCAGTATCTACTAAGGTTCCATTCGTAATTACAAAATTCGTATATTTGTCTACCACTGTCAATTACTTTGATTATTCAGTAACTCACCCGTTACATAGTCCGATAGAAAACCTTATTTATAGTTTTATGTAAATATAATTTATAAAAGTTATAAATTGTTATTTACTTACAACAACTTAAGAACATTTATTATACTAACAACTCTAGAATGGTTGATATAGACATTAAATCGTAAAAACAATTATTATAAATATATTATCATTTTTTTTAAATTGCAAGTTGCAAAACATTTAATTTATTTAAATTATATGCATAATACAAATATATACAGATTTGAAAATTTAAAAATCATTAAAAATTAATAATTTAAAGTATATTTATTTAAGTATGTATATATTTACGCGTATATTTGGATTATTAAATGGTATCATAAAGTATATTATCACTAATTACTTTTAAGTTTAACCAAATTAATGCTTGTATAAATGTACGTTTAAATGTATACAATAAAAATTATACAATTTGATGGAAAATTCCATTGTTTTCTTGTTCGTAGATGAAGACATTATTTCATCACTTTTACGACGCACGCAACGGGTCCTTCTTTGCTGACTTAAACCAACCTGAGGTCAACAGAGCCATAACACTGCACCCAATTAAGGATCATCGCTTCATGTACAGATGTCATGCCTATTTCTTGCAGCAAATATACATTAAACGATTAACAAAACTATTTGAAATTGAACAAAACATGGAGGAACGAAAGCATTTTGACAAAAACATTTCCAATACTGATCAGTTGAAAGACGACTCTACTATTTGGTACCCATTTAACGATAGATTTCGTTATGTTAACGCAGAACACTTGCTTCGGCGACGACTTGTCTCATCTGAAATATCATCAATAAATATACTGAAGAGATCAATTGATGAAATGATGATAAGTTCAAGATCTTTTGAGAACAAAAATCAGAAGGCAACTTTTAAATTAATCAACGGATACTTTTCAATCGATATTCCTAATAAAATTAGTTACGAACTAAATGTAAAAATAAATTATAAACCAATGCGTCGTTTACTCATGAAACGAAACTTTGGAGAACTAAAAGTTTCTAAGATAATTCTTCCACAGAGTACAACAATTAGTATTATTTTACCTCTTTCGGGGAAAGCAAACGAATTTCAAAGATTTCTCAATCATTACAAAAAAACCTACTACAGTTTCTACAAAGTGCTACCTTCATTTCGCCTTCGATTAGTTGTTGTGAGATTTCCGAGTGGAGAAAATTATTCAAAAAATAGGCGAACCGCGCTGCAATTTCAGGACAAAAATCCTGCCGTGACCATCATTTTCCGAAGTATGGAGGGCGCTTTCTCACGGGGCCGAGCACTTAATTTTGGTGCTGAAACCGTAACAATACAATGCCTCCTTATATTCATGGATGTTGACATTGAGTTTAGTGAAAGATTCCTTCTCGACACCGTCCACCATACGAAATCTGGGAAACAGGTCTATTTTCCAATTGTATTCAGTCAATTCAATCACGTGATCATGTGTCAAAGCAATACCAGCTTGTGCGATAAAGAAGGTCGCGTTATAGCGCCCACAGGTTTTCATGTGAATGCTTTTAATGGTGACCTTGACATGCATGGCTACTGGCGCCAGTTTGGCTATGGGATTGTGAGCATTTTCCGGAGTGATTTCATCCAATCGGGACGTTTCGACATCGCGTTGGAAGGCTGGGGGCGTGAAGATGTCGATTTAATCAATAAAATTTCGAAAAACGGAACCCTAAGTGTGTTTCGCGCCTTACAGCCGGATTTGGTGCACATCTACCATGATCAAATGTGCTCGGAAAATCTCTCAGGTTCTCAAATGCAGATGTGTATTGGCTCGCTGCTCTCTAATTTAGGTTCAAAAAGACTCTTGGTTGAAATACTGAAGAAGAAGGGTTTATTAAATTTTCATGAACTTTAGTACGGTGTGTAGTACAGAAAAAAGTTGACTGTTTTCTTATTATACGATTGGTATGTATATATACATATATACTGAAATTTTCATTAATTTAGGATGGCTAAGTGTAAATATTAATTGAAAGTAAGGTTTTGTATGGAAATAAAGGAAATAATGCATAAACTTCTATTACTGTAATGTACAATTTATTATAGCAAGTAAGGTATAATATTGAAATATTATTGATCTAATGTAAATATTTAAAAACATAATATATGTATAAATCAATACATTTGTTTTGAGGTATTCTCATATCTTTCAGATATTTTGTGAGATATATTTTTCAAATCTAATATCTAATAATATCTATAGATTTATAGATCTTTAGGAGATCTTTAGAAAATCTTTATAATATGTAAGATCTATAGATTGAAATCTAATATTTTTTTTCATATATATTTTTTAGATCTTTCAGTTTTGGGATATTTTTAGATCTATTTAAATAAATAAAAAAATCAATTGGTATTAATTTAAAAATTCAGATAAGACAACTATATGCTTTACTTTCTATTTCGAAAGAGATATAGAAAACGTTGTTTAAAAGTTGAAATGAGAATTTTAAGTGCAATTTTAATTCTTGCTCTAGTTTCATCGATTTCGTGTCCGTTCAATACATGTAAGTCGTTAAGTTTTTTAAACTATTATTTTTAACGATCAATGTAAGCAAGAAATAAATTTATTTCAGGATGTAAATAATGACCGAAAATATCGTTTTTTATGATGTTTAGTATAAATATATATTTTTTCTTACATTTTATAATCAATTCAGTTACACGACTGTAAACTATAGATAAAAAAACGTGTTTGATTTATTATATACGTATATTTTATCATTATTATAGTAACTTACTAATTAGAATATAAAAATATTCCCACGATAGAATATTTCAAGTTGTATTTTACTCTTACTATATTGTACTGTATTTTACATTTACTATAATGTACTGTATTTTACTATTACTACTGACTGTACTTTACTCTTATACTGTATTGTATTTTAATTTATTAAACTATTGAAACTAAAAAAACAAATAGTGACTAATTTAATTATGATTTATATTGTATATATATTGTATATATATATAATAGATTAAATTATGTGACATCTATTATATATTTTCAGAAGAATAAGCTTTAATAAGTGTAGAATCAGGTACATCTATAAATGGGAATTGAAATTCATCGATTTGTGATTGAAATTATTGTAGGTCTGTTTTTTCTACATAATTATTAAAATTTTGTTGGAATTAGCGGATAAAAATGTTACATTAGATAACTAAAATATTAGGATTAAGTAAAGAGAAATAATTTTTGTGTCAGAAATTTTTATTATACCTTTGGAGGTAACATTAAGAGTATTTTATATATAACATTTCACAAAATATGCCTTATATATACTTTTATAATGTATGTAATATAAATCTGTCTATATAAAAACGTAATAAAACTAATCAAATGTGCATTTATAAATACTGTATGTCTTAGATAAAATTTGTAAAATATAAATATCTCATTATACTTTGAGATATATTTCACTTATCAGTTAGCATTAACCATACACCGAAACAACGCGCGTCTAATCTCTAATATAATAAATAAACCGACAATGTTTTTAATACAAATGCATAAACAAGCATCACGCATAAGCACACATTAAATAAATTATTCGGATTGCGATATGCATAGATATATACATGTTCTAAATGCTCTATGTAAATGTGACGAATATATGTCACCTACCACTGTCTATAAAATGTGAATTATTAAAATAGATCTATTAAAGACAACAGCTGAAACATTTTTTTCAAACATTTTCAACATTATATTATTAAAAAAAATTTGACGTAAATGGGTAGACTAGAAGTAGTGTAAAATAATTTCATTAAATTCATTTTAAGAGCCAAATATACATATCAATACAGTTTTAACATACGTAAGTATATAATGAAATATATAATTCATTGCCTGTGTATCTAAAAGTGTTCTGCAGTATAAAGGATTTAACTGCTGTCAGTTTTTAAAACATTATTTTGCAAAAGCTTTCGGGTACCGACATAGTAGTATAAAACTGCCTACAGTATCAATAAGAGTCACCAAATGGTCATGCGATCCATGACTGGTCCATAACAGACCGCCAGCATGTAGATTTTGAACAGCCAACAATTTCACGTAGATTCCAGAAAAAATTTCCAGTGCCTAACCATTGCAAGGTAATTAGAATGTTCTGGTATATTCCTGCCTCTTGGTAAAACGTGATTCATCTTAGAACTTAAATAATCTATTAATATAGAAACATGAGCCTTAGTGAAGCAAAATTCTTCATAAAAACTGTTTCAATGATGGCAGGCACTGACATACACAGTGAATCCCCCAATGAATTCTCTTTTACGGCTACACGAGATCCTCCACAATCTGTAAAAACGGAGACCAATGCATTATTCGCACATCTCTTAGAAGGGGAGACAAAGAACAACGAAGAAATTCACAAACTAAAGATTATGCATCTTAAAGCCAAAATAGAGCTCAACAAGCAAAAAGAGACTACTATTTGTCAAAGATGTAACCTATTTCTTATACAAAATTATCACATGTAATTCTATGTGCCATTTTCTACCAATTATGTACCATAATTTTCCTTCTTGAATTATTTTTAATCGTATATAAATAAAGCAAGCATCTACAATATGGATAATAGTTTGCTCTTAATATTTATTAGAAAATACTAATATCCTAATCCTTATGATAAGATTATTAGATTTTCCTAATAATCTTATTATTAGATGTGAAACAGATTATTAGGATAAGAATATAAGATAAAGTTATTAGGATTAGGAAAATCTAATGATTAGGAAATCGACATGAAACAGGCTCCTGATTTCCTATCTAGGAAATATTAAAACAAATATATAAGGTATTTATTTATTATAGAATAATTATACATAGAGTTTCGACTTTTATTGATTCTGTATGCAGTTTTATACTATGCTATTCGTCTATCCAAAAGCTTTTGCAAAATAATGTTTCTAAAATTCACAGAAATTAAATCGTTTATGCAGTAAAACAGACAACTTACGTATGTTAAAATTGTATGAATATGTATATTTTCTCTTAAAATGAATTTAATGAAACTATTTCACACTACTTATAGTCTACCCATTTACATTAAATTTAATAAAATAAAACGATTTTTTATTGACAAAACTGAACAACGCTATGCATATGAAATCAAACAGAGTCAAAAATCTATGTATAATTACTCTATGGTATTTGCCTACAATATTAAATGCCAGAATTTGTTCTACTTGAAATATAAAAAGGTTTATTAAACAATATAAACTATTAGAATATTATCATAATTACATTTTATTAAAAGAGGTTTTGAGAATACATTGATTTTACGAAGTGTCTGTATTTGTACCATATAATGAAAATGTTCCTGGAATAGTTCTATTCTCACATTTTAAAATATACTACTATAGTGAAAATGAATGATAATATAGTTAGTCTCAATTCCTGATTTATAGATTATAGATTTCCCTAATTAGAATGAATGCAGTTGCTTTATATATACTATTACCTATACTACGTATAATATCTTTATTAGGTACTAGTTATTATGTTATTATATATTTTATATTATAATGTACAGTACAATTATGTTCCTGTCTAATAATATCTAAAATGTATACAATTAATTTTTATTTGAAATTCGTACGTATAGCATACAATTTTTCTATAATTTCGATAAAAACATAATATAAATTTAAATCAAATTATACCTATGTTAGTAGTTAAAGCGGTATAAACTCATTCATGTTTCGAGTCAATAAAATTTTATTTGTGATGTAAGGATTCTATGTAGTTACTTATTGTATACTTTAAATTCAAAAGATGATACTTCGGTATCATAATATAGGTATTACCAATCAAATCGATAAATTGAAGTCTTTATTCCTTTCTCTAACAAGTACGAAATGATGAGACATAATATGCAATATTAAGTACGAAATATTAAACATAATGATATGTATATGTATGGTTTAATTCAAAGCCACCGTCAATTTAAAAACCTAACAATATTGTAACTTATCAGCTGTTTTTACGCATCACATGTAAATGTATGAAAGTAGTTCAAATAAAATGTTGTGCATATTGACTTTCAGTTCGACGATGTAACGTATTTCATGGACTTTGCATATTAGGTATGTTGCCATGTTGTTCTGGATTTGAATGTTACATTCTAAGAGATCAAAATCAAAATCAAACAAAACAATTTATAACTCCAAACTACCCTAGAGGTCGTTGTCTGGCTTCCAGTTTCTTATATGAGTAAGTGAATGAATGAATTACACTAAACTGTTTTATAGTGTATTACTCTATGGTATATACTATAGAACGTACATAACTGTTAAAACTAAACATAATTTAGCATAAAGCATTGAATATAATAGTTTTACCGTTTAATTAAAACAATGAAATTTTCATGCATATATGTACACTGAAAAACACACATCAAAGTTTTTTGTCATTGTTGCTCTGTGATTAATTTGAAGCAATTAATTATATAAATAAGTCATTAATATTGTGTACACATACTACTACAAACGAAGTCATATAGGGTCATCCATTAAAAACCGCGTTTTTGAATGTTGAAACGTTTTATATACATCTACTATTTACTATAAGTAGTAGACATATTGAAACTAATAATTATATGGTTAAACTATTTCAGGAATAAATAAAATACAAAACAACCCCAAATTAGTTAATTGAATTATTCATTGATTTTTAGTGTTGATTATCATGTTTTGTGCCTAATTTGGTTTTATGGGTTTCCTGACACGTCAATAACATCTAAATTGGAACTCATTATTAGGAATCAGTATATTATATATGTATTTTGAGTTGTCAATTGCAATTAACATATTTAAAAGAATATCGCTTACATTTGACAATGCGGTATTTAAATTAGTTTCCTGTTCATTTAAATTTTCTTCAGAATGTGAAAAGTTCTGCAGTCCGAAGTACATTGTACAAAGTATCTAAAGTTCTTACTTTCATATTATTCATATTTCAATAAACTGTTATACACAAGTGAAGCAACATATAGTAACACATTTCTCGGTCGATCGCAAAATCCAATGATTGACACATGTCAAATGACGATGGTTTTCTTTTTAGAAATATACAATTCACATTACACAATACATAAAATTTAATTGTACTTCACTGCTATTAACAATTATTTCTGTTATAATCTTCTCTAAATAGTTACATTAATGACTGTTCTCATTAATTAAATATAGTTATAGATGTGCGAAACATTAATTATTTTACGATATTTAGTAAGTAGGTTCTGCGATGACGCATTTTCTCTGGAGATACGTCAATTTTGTTAGATTATATTTATCTTCCATTTCTGGTTAATAATTAATTATCCAAGGATTAATTAATAACCAAAAATTTATTCAGTTAATTAATTACTAATAGGCGTACTTTACTATATTTTATTCTTAATGTTTCAGAAATACTAATTGCACACATTTTTGTAGTTTCATAAGTTGCGTATATATAAATTTGCATAATAGCAAATACTATAGAGAAAAATCAACCTTTTAAAAATTGTGTTTATTATTATTTCGTTTTTTAATTCAAAGATATTTACACTTTTTTATTTATTTTCAGAGTCGAGGTATAAAATTCTGAATCAAACCGAATCGCAATTTCTACATATATTCTCTATGGAAAATATTATGACATTTAAACGCACAAAATAATCGTTTCTGTAAAATTTTGAAATTGTTGTGAATTATGTTAAAATATTTTTTTGTTAATAACCGTATTTCATGTACATATTTAATTGATTGAAAAATATATTATTTTGAATAGTTTGTTATAAACATTAATCGGATTATATACCTTGTAAGTATGTAACCAACTAAATTAAGCATATTTATGTTAAATATTTACTATTTACTTTTATGAGATCATTTAGCGATAATTTAACGATAATTTTATCTCCTTATAGCAAAGTGAATAATACCCTCACAGAATTTTATTGTCTATATCGTCCCTAATAACATTTACACAAACATTAGAAATAATTACGTAAACTAATATTTCTTCCTGAATATATTCGCACAAACTATATATTCATTAAAAGTTATAAAAATATATATATTTTTTAAATTATGTTAGAAATTGAAAAATATACAAAAAAATAAAAGGGTAGTTATTTGCCCAGTAAATATATGATTTTGTGAAATATTTGGATCACCTAACTGTAGCTGAGGCAAAATTGCACCTAACTTAGTGGCTAGAAAATTGTATTAAAAAATATACAAAAATATATTTTCCTTAATAATTAAAGAATTTTGCCTTTCCCCATATACTTAAATGCCAGACGCGTTTCGCTCTTCATGGAGGTCATCAGTGACATGCAGAGTATCGAACCGGTATTGATTTATTTTTTCCTTACATAATTAAACCAATTTCGTATGTTTCTTTTTCACAACCACATTAAAACAGAAACATAATATATTTGCAAGATTATATATTTTATTTGTTAATATTTAATAATATCAGAAGTTAAACTGAAATCTGAAATGTACCCATAGACCACTTTTCATACAGGAATATTATACAATTATAACGTAGATTTTTCGTTTCTAATACATTTAATTATGGCTCATTGGGTATAAAACATTATTTGTCTCGTCTGAAATGTTGGAGGTGGGTTGATTGGGTCGTATAGCTTTAACAGTCACGT
>JAYRBW010060755.1:0-10630 GCA_036023295.1 Invenusta paracnida | reverse complement strand
TGGAAATCCACAAAATATCAATAAGTTCAGTTACAACTTAAAAAATATATTTATTATTCTTACTACTCACTAGTAGTGACGCCTTTTACCTTATAAATTTAATAGAGAAAATATATTTTTTAAAGATCTATAGAAATATCGCTGTTTTGATACAAACACAATTTTTGTATAAGCCAATATCTAGACTTATGTATTATAAATCATCTTGATTTTTTAAGGTTAGAAGGAAAACATACTAACATTAAATGTCCGTTTTGAGTTAAGATTTCCATGCAACTTTTATATACAAAAAAAAATTTCATCGTACCATTACGTTTGTAACGGCATGGAGTGCAGATGTGTTAATACCTTTATTTTGAAAACTCATTGACACTACAAAACTATATTAATTCTTGATTACTTGTCAATATAAATTGTTTGTTTGTTTGTTTGTTTTAGAAGTTTATTAATGCGCACAACTAATTGGAAATAATAATAAACATGAAATATATATACAGGAACAATACTATATTTTAGGGAGTCTCTATGAATGTTAACATCATTTGTTAGAATAATATGTAGAGATTAATGTATAAATAAATGTAATGTTTAAATATACATTTCATATTATAAATACATACATACATATATACAGAGATATATTAATATAAATGGGTAATCCTTTAAAAAGCAGCAATCAATGTAAATATTAATGTAAATATATTATATTTCTGATAAACTTAAACTGATCATGTAAATTATAGCCTATATAATTACTATATTACATCCAGCTATGTCCGCGCACACTCAAGCAATTCAATCACATAAACACAAGTAATGTAAATTCACTTTAAACATCTAATCAATGCATAATATAAATGAGTATTAATACTCTGAGCAGCTTTATATGGCAGATATATGTGAAAAAATCCTAGAATTAAATATTTTGATTTTATCACATTTGCTTTAGCATCATCTTCTTAAATTCTGTGAGTAAAAGGCATTTTTCGATATCAATCTGAATCATCCATTGCATTTTTGACTTCTGACTTACCTGTGGTGACCAAAAATCTAATTATTTTCGATAATTTTATTGACACTTTGACTGATAGACTATACATATTATTATAATTATGAAATAGGTGTGGCTCATAAGAGTATGTCCATGGCCATGCAATCATAACTTATATATAAAACAATACTAGAGTATAATAAATATAATGTAGAAAAGCCTACTTGAAAGTGGTGAACAGGTTAATTGTATAACTCTTCCATCGGTATCAGCTGAGGTGTAGAATTGCATTGGACATTGCTCAATGTTATTATCATTTCCTGAACAATTTAATTGGACATTAGCGAATGTATCCTTCTTGATAGCTGAAAATATAATTTCAGAAGATGTCATGCAGACAGTATTAGAAATCATTCTTGTATACAGTATTATTTTCAATAAATGTTTTAATTGTATTTTTAAAAAGAATATTAAGTTCTGTTTGCACAGTATGAACATTCACAATTTACGAAAAAATTTAATAATATCAAGTGTTTTTTTCATTAAAAACAATTTTAAAATTATACTCACGAATATTTATATTATTCTTTTATACATTCTAAAAATAATAGTTTTTGTGAGATATATTCTATATGTATGTATATATTTGTATATATAGAAGTACATACTAAGTGTGAGTCCAGTTCAACTTATGGATTATATTACTAAAATATATAATAGTCTGAATCACTAATTCAGGTTTTCAGTTTTAGTTTGACCAAATGCAGGTACAGGGTGTCCGAAAAGTTACTGGACAGTGAAAATGTTTTATTTACAAACATGTTATACTATGCAAACTAAGTAAAGCAATGTTTCACTCATTAACTGACTAACTAGTCACACATAATATTCTGCTTAGTTAATATTGATCACTACACAGACTTATCTTTCTCTTATTAGAATATTTAATATTGATCACTGCACAGCAACTTTTCAGACACCTTGTATAACTTATTTTGTATATTGTTATATTTTAGCAATCGGGTTACTAGGGATATCTAGGTGCAAACTTTATTTTAAATTGCCAGTTGTTCACAACAATCTTTTCAAATGCTTTGCCACTGTCTTTCAGTTATAAAGCATTTACAAATTTTCAGTTTGAGTTAAAACGGGACAGTTGTATTGTCAGTTGGAAACGGTATATAAAAAATATAAATTAAATCAGATGGAGACTATCGGAAGGCAGTCAGTTGAATTGAGTAGGTTTGGTTGACTCGATATTCATGGATAAAGAAGGATACTTGGAAAAGTAGCGATTGGAGATCTCACGCCGATGTGACTTAAACAGCAATTCAATTTGTTTCTAACTGGTGTTACCAAACTGGCCTTACTCTCAATTTAAGTAAAACTAAAGCGATGTAGAACATTTTAAAACAGTTTTGTAACCTGATATCAATAATAATAGAGTAATACTATTTATTTTGTCTATTCTGTTTGATTTTTAATGAATATCTGAAATGGTACACCCATATTGAATATCGGGTACGAAGCATACTTATTGCCTCCGGATTCTGCTTAAGAACTTATCCATATTTATTCTATCTATATCAGATTTATCCAACTTACTTTCGCTCATGCCTAAAATCTTGAACTTATTAAAAAATAGTGCCATTGCATTATAATAGGTATGTAGTAACATTTCTTATCATAAATAGCGTCTTTCTTCATTCAATGTTCGACGTAAGAACGGTTAATATTATATATATATAATTTTCATTCCAATAATATTATTTTTAATTTCCAGTTAACCACGAATTATCATGTAACAAAAATGCTTAACATGAAACGTACAAGTATAATAATAAATAATCAGAAGATGAATCCGTCCGCCGAATCAGCACATGCACATAGAAGCAAAGATGTTATTCAATAGGAAGAATCCATCCCTGGAGTTTCCATGGATACCTTGCTTTTTCTAGATTTTTGTTCGCAATCTTCTTTGGACAGCAAATTTTGCTGCCGACGTTACAATATAAAAATAACCAGTTTCCCTCGAAGACTCACCAGTTGTCATAGCAGCTAAACTTTGATACGCAAATCTTTCCATTCATTCTGGCCTTGTAACAATATTACCGAACTTAGGCCACTCATCGACTGAATAATTTACTCGGGAATATTATTCAACCTACAGTCTAGTAGTCTCAGTGTGCCTTAACCGTATCAATACCAGGGGGAGGAGGGTCTGAATTGGCCCCCTGTTTTATTTTTGCGGTCATTGTTATTTGAAAAATCGCATGATCTACAGCTTACATGACTTAATGTTTAAAAACTGTTAATAATATTTTCATCATTGTTATGTCTGCTATAGGCCTCTAAAGTAGGTGACTCCCATATATTTTAGTTAATCTAATTATAAGTGAAAACAACAAAATGTATAAAATCGAAGTGAATATTAGTCAAAATCTATTTCATTAATATTACACAATGAACCACCAACACGCACTATAATATTCAGATACTCAGTACTTTATTATATAGTTAATATTTCGATTAAAATTGAGAAATTAAAAAAATACACTTTTTTTGTGTACTTTCAAAATTAAATTAGCTGTAATTTTTTATATAAAAAGAAAATTTGTATATACAAAGTTATCTGTAGATCATTTTGATTTAATTGGTGGCCAATTTTCATCACTATAGCACACTCCTAAAGTAGATTTCAATAAGGGGGGGCGAGTCAGCCCACCCCGATACCTGGCTGCGTTAAATAGCCCGGTACGGATAGGATTAAACCCTTCAAGGTATTATAACCCACAAATCCAGCAGTAGCAAAGATATCCACTAAAGTAACTGTTCGATGGTATGTTGTCCAAGTGGAACACACACAAGCTGAACATACACACCCAGTACACACATGGGTGTGATCACCAACTACTGCGGTGTTTCATCCTGAATGATCAAGTTATCATGTAAGAAATTCTACTGCTGATTACTTCTGGCTTCTGAGGATTATTCTCAAGGTTCTCTTTCAGTCGACTTTACTTAACTCCATCTATGTAAGAGTAAAAACCATTTTCAGAAATAAACTTGTAATTTTTTCCGAGGATTCAAGAATGTGTTGGTAAACAAAACACGAAAGTATAATGTTTGATTGGTACGGTTTTTAGACTGCTTATGGATTTTTACAATAATATCAGATATCCGGTATTACTTTCTTCTTCCGAGTAACCTTCTCTTCTCTATAATATTACTCAAGGACATTAGTAGCTTTTTGATCTTCTAAATAGCCAAATCATGCCAGTTTCAACTCATTCAACTTTCTATCAGTATTTCGTATTAAAGTTTGTCTCTTCACTCTCGTCTTCGAACCTCTTTTCCTCGTTCTTTTCTCTTGCTCTTGTCTCCACCATTCACGTCCAAATGACCAAGCATGTAATCCACAAAAACTGCCGGTAATTGTCCCATATTACATAATTATACTAGGTAACACAACACTGACACCACACTGAAACAATAAACCAGATTTTATTTAGGCTTTGACAGTTAACTGGACTAAATTCAGATTAGGCAATTAACTGATACTTAAAGTATACTTCTTGCTAAGACTAAATTTCAACCACTCAAGCTAAAATCAACCGAATATTATTTTAACTATCCGAATAAAACAACATAACATTCGATAAATAATAAAACATAACTCGCTGCCTGCTATTCTCGAATGGACTTCGTCCGCAGCTGCTAATCTCATCTGTTCTCTATTACGGTGTATTGAATCTTTTCCTTGAAGCTAGCTCCAATCCCGAGCACTCAATAAACAGACTTATGCAGTATTCACTTTTCTGTAAACTGCAATAAACTTCTATATTTCCTTTTGTAGAACTTAATTCTTTCATTAATATTTTAGTCAATAGTACTTTCAAAAATCTTCAACCGGGTCTTCAAGACAATAATCGAAAACGTGTTAATCTATATGAAGACTGGACTATGACCAAATACTGAAACCAAAAATGGTTGACTGCTACACCAGACTACTTTGGAAAGAAAAACATATTTACTACTCATAACATCTGACGAATATCGATTTATACAACTGGCTGAATAAAATCTCCACCACAATTTGCAAAAGACAACTTAGCTTCATCGGCTACTGCATCCGGGCAGAAGCTTCAAACCTGTCAGTACACCCACACTTTGGCAGGTCGATGGTCCTCTAAGATATGGCAAGGGAAATCGCACTACTTACCTAAAGATGCTGAAAGATAACTTGGATCTCACATACATCAAATTCGTAACACTGAACAGAAATTAATGCACATATTTTATGTATCAAGGATCAATTTTATTTTGATCGCGCAGTATTAGATAGGAGCTACTATACTATTTGCATAGGTATATATATAGGTAGCAACGCTTATGATATTAGTTGAATTTTGACTGAAAATTGACTGAAAATTATACTAATTAATGTTTGCAGTAAATGTTAATCAAAATTAGATTTTTGATTATGAGTCTGACAGCGTAGTAGCCTACTTGAATAGGGCATAAAGGAAATCGGTAAGATCCTTTACCTCTCGAGTAAATATTTAATAGAGAGGACTAAAATATTTTTCTTTTTTAAACTTAACCAAATGTAGATTTATACAGGGTGTTATTATAATTGTAACCAATTTTCATAGGTATTACATGTATGCTAAAATTAAAAATTAAACTATTATAGAACGTAATTTTATTTAAAGTAAAAGCATAATTATGATATTAATAATATTTAACAGGAAATTAACTGATTTGTTATGGAAATAATGTTCAAGGGTTAAGATATTTGATGCGATAATCTTGAACATAATTTTCATGGGGTAATTTAGTTCCTAGTTTTATTCATATACGAAATATATAAAATAGAAAAACTAATTGATTGAACTTTACACTCATAGAAACACTACTTTCTAACAATTTATTAATTATCAGTTAATTGTATTTGCTAATCAGAATTGTCGTAAAATGTATAACGATTCCTTTAGATTTATTTGAAGTCATATTATGTGTGAATCGAACATTTTATACATAATATTATTATTTCATTTCGTAACATGTTTTACTTACGGACTGATGGGGGACACCAAAGACCAACAATCTCACTAGCACCACAATTGTTAATTCCCCATCCCGCGTGAGGACAGTGAAGTAGGGAAGGTTCAGATCCAGTGCACTTTAGGTCGTCTAGAACGATAATTCCGGTACCGATTCCAAAATAGATTTGAGCATTGCGACCAGATGGTACACCTCTAATACAAAAATACACATTTATTGAGAAATTTGAAATTAATCTTCTTGCAAGATTTTCTATATACAACAGAAATTAGCCATTTAATTATGAAAATATGTACATACTGTATATTTTAGTATTTGAAGTAGTATATTATTATAGTATCACTCACAAGCATATTCGTGTTACATAATGACGTACGATATCTCTATAATTGTTGTAAATAAAACATGCATTCGTTTAAGTTACGTAAATGAGGATAAATTATTGGAATTTTAGAACTTAAGTATCATCAAAAAAGGAGTGCAATTAAATAAGGAAGGGTTCTTTCATGTCGAATTTGTATAATCAGTTCTCATGTTTGTTGAAACAAATTACAAAAAAGTATTGTTTTAGGTAAATATTACTCAACATGCTAAAATTTTAAAACTCAACTCTATTTGTAAGTTAAAAATATCGGGTTGGATATGAAAGCGCAAAATAACCCGCTATGGATAGTGTTATCGTTCATTCTAGTAACTGCTATTTTTTTTGTAGAGGCATGGAAAAGTAAAATCTTACACATGTAAGTTGGTGGTTGTTTGGAGACCAAAGAGGGGTCGCTTAAAGGTCACGGAAAGTTTTTCACAGTATATAGGAATTATCTACTAGTGTACAGTAGTCGTACTAAAGTCGTATAGTAAAAAAGCATTCTGTTGCCTTACATACATTGTCAAGTGTATATTATATTTTCAACTTACAGAGAGTAATAAATAAACCTAATGTATATGTTTTCCTTACTGCCTGTGTATAAATGCTTTCTGCGGTTAACGTGCAATTCTAAAGCAATGTGCTATGCGTATGTGGATACTTTAAAGGCACAACCGATAACTACAATATATGTCACCACTATCCATCACACAATTAATCAACTTCGGACCACATACATAGATTTATACTCCCCATATCCAGACTTCTCTGTATTCATATATAATGTTCTAAGTACAGATTTCACACATTCAGCATTGGGTAATACATTTCTTAGTGAACATCCTTTTTATTTAAATATATCAAAATATGTAAAATATTAACATATTATTATTTATTACTTACATTTTTCGGATCATGTCTAAGGCGCATGATTTCTGTTGATGGTTTCTACTTATTTCTAATGATCACCATAATTTTATTAAGAAATCAGTAAAAACGTTGATTGAAGTTTTTATATAAAATCATTAGTTATTTAAACAAATTCTTTAGCAGCATTGAACTTAAACATTCTTTATATTGTTTGAATATAATTTCTAGTATGTTTCTTATTATCCTATTTATTTAACTCTTATGAGAATGAGAATAAATAACAATATACTATCTTACAAAACAGTAATATACTGGAGGGAATATAGAAATTGGACAACTATAAATAAATTGAAAACAAATTTAAACTTACGAAAAACCAAGTTGCCTGCAGACAATGACACCTTCAATAGCCATATCAAACAAGTCGTCACAGACCATGCCCCAAGACACGCCATTGAAGACCTCAATTCGTCCATAATAGGGATATGGGTGACCAGCAAGCCGTACCATCTTTGATACTGGAAGACACAAGACATGAATATGATTCCTTGTGAAAAGTACTCTTTTTAAAATCACAATATTAATAGGGATAAACAAGAAGTTTGCAAAACATATTCAATACAAAAATATTTTTAAAATATCCATTCATTTTGAAAACTTTTTAAAATTATTATTAATATTTTCTATTTTCTTGTTTAATCTGTTAAATTAATTTAGTAGTTTATGAAAGTAGTCTATATAAAATAAAATAAATTCTATTGTTTATCGAACAATGTAGTAACTGATACCTATGCCATAAGTTTATAAAATTGTTTAGTAAACAGTTAGAGTATATTTATTACAAAGTATATTAAAATTTAATTTGATTAACTTATTTGCACACATTTATTCTTAGTTAGATAACTTTAATGTAGTTCATTATAATATATTTAAAGTCTAATTATCATATAACATATTTTTGAAAATATCTCACTGTGCTAGCGGGATTCGAAGGAAATAATATATATTATATACACGATATTATAAACAATGTATCTACACAGATACATAATAACATAGTAGTAGGGAGAGGAGGAGGTCTAACTCTGCCTCTTGTGACCTTCCTGAACCTGAACGAGTACAGCTTACCCAAAGACATTACGAGACCTCTATCTGTACGAACCGACTAAACAAACTACCTTTGCACCTACTTGGGACATATAATAAGCCAAGATATCCATCGATATGCGTTGCTTTGACTGATCCGGTAAAAACGTTATCAAGGTGAGGAATATGATGGGATCCGGATACTTCCAATTCATTATGCGCTGTAATGGTTTCTACTTTGACCAACATGGAGAAACAGATCATATGGCTATTCTTAACCTTAGCAGATACGATACAAGCCGATGGATGTGCCTCACGTCTATGATTATCACAACGTGGTGGTAGTCGTGGTGATGATTATATGTTTATTCTTTTTCTCTCTTCAAGCAGAGTATAAGTATAGAGCTTTTGTGCCTGATAAATTGGTAGGTGGTTACTTTTTCTGTCACTAGACGGGCATATTCAGCCTCATTTATTATTACCATACGATAATAAGCCCCAGAAACCGGTCTTATTATACTGTAACAGTTTTTTTAATTCATAATTCAACCCCGCCTGAAACAACCCCTGCAAGTTTAGCCTTCCCAGCTAATGCAAGTAGAGGAGGAAGAAGAGGAAATACACTGCCCTTTTGAATTCCACCAAGTGTTTTTTTTTAAGGGCACCCCTTTGGCTTGATGTGAACTTTATTTATTTTATGGAATGTCGCACTGCAGCATGAGTTTACAACATGTTGATGCTAATCAAGAAACAGGTACTATGGGCGTATGTTCACTGCATCCTTAGAGGCACCGATGAGGAAGTCTCTTTGACACAGATACTAGACAGGCATCCAATCTGACTGGCGTCTCTTAGGGATTTAAAATATACTAACTATTGAGTGAACAAATTCAAAACAGCTTAAGCGATGAAGATAGACGTGTCTAATACTATCCGATCCTTGGCCAGGTTGACGCCAACGATTCACTAAATCGAACGAATAAAAGGTATTCCGGTCGTAATTATTAAGGAGTGAGTGCATCGGTAGAGGTAAAAATGCGGAACTTTATACATTTTGTCACATTTTTCCTTTTCTTCCCAAAAATACTGTTGTTTTTGACTTTATAAAAAATCTATTTATGCGTAAAGACAGCCTTCTAACGGTGCTGTTAATTATAAGGGATGTGGGGCTAGAACAATGCTGCCTATTGGAATTGCATAGTTCAATACGCTTTATTAATCACAAGTCCCATGTGCAGATACAATTGGTGGAGATAACTATACCCCACGTTGTCGTTTTGACAGTGAGTCATCATCAGTTTGCTTGTACATTTTTGCTTTCTCTTGATCACCGTGATTATGGTTTCATTGATCCTTCATCAGACAGACACAAATTCTGCGATAGACTATCAAAAAATGTCATCTTAGCGGTAGAGACTGATCTTTTAGACGGGCGGGGCCGGAGAGATAGGAGTAGAAAAACACCCTCTCACATAGGGCAATCCTAATGAAGCTTTTATATCAGGGTAGAGTAGACGGGTGGAGACATTTGCTGGGACGAGAGATTTTGTACTAGCGGATCGAGTGATGACTTCATGAATTGAAGAGAGTCATAATTAAAGGCGGAGTTATTTACGACTTCAGCAGAAAATGGGAACAGTTGCTGTTCGAACTGTAGTATCTCGTTCGTGTGTGGGTCTATTTGGAGGATGCGGAGAGTCAGAACCGGATGTACCTTACATTCTATGCAGCCATTTGGTATAATCAAAATAGTCTCTTCAATCAGGGCTTTGATGGATAGCTGGAAATTCATAAACTAAATAGGGGATTTGTAGGCTAAAATCGGATATTTTTCAGTGCTCCTTGAAAGGCTAAGGAATCGCAGTAGCGGTAAGCAATATTGTCGCGATAGTTCTCCATTGATGGTGTGCTGTCAGAGTGGTATATTATTCTCCTATGTTTATAAAGTTAGCTTTTGGTTCCCAGGTCTGTAGAACCATTGCCAAAGACACACTTGATAGAGGCTGATATGGATGGGAGAGAGGTTGTCCATAGATTACTGCTCTCCATCTAGCAGTTGTTGGATACTTTGATTCCTCTCCTCAATATAACAATTTGTATACTGCATTTTGATAGAGAGAAAGATTACCGTCTAGTAGCGAGTGCCAAGGCAGCATGTGTCGTGAGAGACGCGCGTGTTTATTTCAACACTGTTCCTGTTATGGCATTGGTTGTAGAACGTTCTTGATTATGATTAGCTGAAGGGGGGGCGG
>JAYRBW010060754.1:0-10630 GCA_036023295.1 Invenusta paracnida | reverse complement strand
ATGATGACGTTTGTTGCAAAGGAGCAGACGACTACAATTGCCACTACCACGAAACATTTCCATCGTGGAAGAGGCGATCGTCCCCAAACCGGAAATCGGACAAGCGCATAGCGTTCTACCGACACGACACAGAGTAGCCATATTGCAAAGTACTTGGAAAAGTGAATAACAAAAGAGTGTCCTGTGCAAGCAAATTCGGATGACGACATAAACTGCGAGTTATGTAGAAGGTAGTGGAGGTAGTTTTGTTCGTAAGTTATGAGGAACACAATGTCTGCGCTGGCAATCAAAGCTGTGTAGAACCGTGTGGAAAAGCGGGTTTGAGTATCCCAAATTGATACTAGAATCTGGAAACTGTTGCCAAGAACTCCTACAATGCCAATCAGGAAATAACATAATATCTTCGTTATTTTCAAATTTTTGTGTAAATAATTTTCGTTGTAATAGTAAGCTTCTTCTTTGGTGTAGGAGTCTGATGAATTATTGATAATCATTTCCTTTCAACAGAAAGTAAAAATAATACTATAAATAATAAAACTTTAGGTTTTACAGGTTCATTAATTCTAGGAACGTCAAAATACGGTTATTTATGCTACAAAAAAACATGTTATCAAATATTCTAATATGCTTTTTGATTGGCTGACCTTCTCTCTATATCAACAAACGAAGCCGACAATTACCGAATAGTTGAATGCTTTCAGTGCATTCATCGTAAATAGAATAATTCTAATAAGAGCAGGTATAAAACGTATTAATCCAGTGTGCTAAGTGTACACAATTTTAGGATGACATTCATTTAAAACTAAATTGTAATGTTTCCTTCCGCTTATATATTGTTATAAATATATTTTTTATGTTATCGTTTACATTAATTGTTATATTTTAAAATAAGAGTATGTACGTTTTAGTTTTCATATTTGTATATTATTAATAAAAGGGTTTTTTCTCAATACTTTAAGATGTTTTCAATTGGCAGTAATACATTCATTCCTATTTAAAATGTATAGATTTCTAGAACATTAACTTATACTGGTATATCATTTTCAAAAAGCTTTTTGATTTCTAAAAATTACGAAAAGAAAGATTTTAATGTTCAAGATACAGTTTTGAAACAATTTTCTGTGGCGTCATTGGTGTCTAAATCGTGTTGAAATCGACGTTTTATTTGAAGTTCTGGGCTAAGTAATTGACATCTAGAGTTTATATAAACCTTTTGGTGTTACTTTATTTAGGCAGTTAATCATAGAATATTTTGATACTTATTTTCACAGTCTTTAATAAGTTTTGAACAATATTATAACAATTTTTCTTCATGTCTTCAATCATGATATTTGAGGTACGAACATAGATCATGATTTCATAATATCGCAGCGTTATTTCAATGAAATGTTAATACTAATAATAACTGTTGTATAATAAACATATTAAGTTCCAGTATATTGTCGGGTTATTATACATGTATAAAATGCAAATACCACGATCATTTAATAATATTTGTTTTAACACTCTTCTTCATATTTGAATAGGATCGATACATTGATTGTCACTGGGCTTAGAAGTAGCGTCACAGCTTTAATTTAAAAGTGTATCATAAATATGTTTTACCTAAAATTAACTGATATTGTTTATATTTAATGCCAATGCACAATCTTAAATGCTACCAGAAATAAATGTCTAGTTTTTTATAATTTCTATATAAAATATTTATTAAATAAAGTCTATAAAAAATTGTATAAATATCGGACGCCAAACTTATGATTTAAAATATGATTGACCAATATTCATACATAATACTCGTACGTAAGAATATATGCTATATGTAGAATGACTGAGCCTATCAATAGATATAACGATATTTTAAATGACTCTTATGAGCTTTATTAAAATAGTCAACAACATCCATCTGTATTTCTTCCTATGTCACATTTGTTGTACCTAATGTTACTATATATGTTATGCTTATCATTGTTTTATCCGCGTTCTACATTGTATGTATGTATACGTCAGATATATTCGCTTTCCTGTTAAATAACTAAAAATTACTCTAAAATTATAACACTTTTAATATTATTAAACAAAAATATTTTACCAGATCAAATTCGTTAAAATCTAAAGTTTATTGTTGAAAATGATATATTTGAGAATTTGAGCAGTCGATATAAACTTAATTTGTGAGATCGGAGTTGTTGATTTAATCTTGTAATATGTTCTGTATATTTCATAAGCCAGTATTCTTTAGTTAGTAAAAGAGATTCTTCCTCCCAGAATCCAGTTCAGGATAATACGGTCGCCTGGTAAGGTATTTGATAACTATTAAGTAAAACATTCTTAGCGCTAAAATTATTGGGTTATTTAGCAAATTAATGAAATTCATAATTATTGATAATTATATTTAATAAACGATCCTGGTGAACACAAATTGTTCTCATTGTCTTATTAATTCGCTTTAAGATCGAATGTATTATTATTATTATGGTATTGTTAGGTATTAGGCTAACAATGTATTTATCATCATTTAAAAAGTCCACATTTCATCGTGAATAAACTATCCTTGAGAATTTTTTAGAATAATTATATTTGATATTCTTTGTTTACATTATTATTAGCGATAAGAACAACAATTCTAGCAGGTAACACCATTATGTATGTTATTCTTTTAGCCTTGTATGAACGCCGAATACAGTTGCGATGTTCGTGTTGACTCCATTAAAGTGTTTGTCTTGTTAAAAGTACTGTGAGAGGAATATTTTAATATTAACATGTTATAATAATAATTAAAAACAAAATGTCACGTTTGAAAAATGAATGTTTACATGGAATGTGAGCACAAACACTGTAACGAAAGTTGATTAGACTTTGTTTATATTAAAACGTTTTTACCGTTTATTTTCCAACTGCATTTAGTCATTGGAAAAATAACTGTTTTTAATTAATGTATTTTTATAATTATCGATCATTTTTTTAATTATATAATATTATACATAATATATAATAACAATATTTTGGTATATATCGTTGAATTAAAAGTTTCACATAGTAGTGATGTAAACTAAAACGAATATAAGAACATCACTCTTGTAACTTACATTTAATTAATTTTAAATAAAGTAATAGCTTAACGTAAGTATAGCATTACCCAATCTAGTTGAATATCCACTCATTTTCATGTACAGTAATTCAGTTTTAGAAAACGTAGGTGCATTATTTATTGCTGTAGTATTCCCCGCTGAAACGGATAAAATCGATAACATGTCTATATTAATAATATCCAAATGTAACAATTAATCAAACTTTAACAAATGTACGTCAATAATCAAAATAATACAGAAATGGTCGTATTTTTACAAGATTCATTGCAATCAGAGGAAAACATTCTAAAACGGCACTTATTCTTCGTCAAAATAACGGTTGGATTTGGACACTGTTCCACAAAATACATTTGATTGGCTGCGAATCTTTTGGATTGAACTTATTACTATTATTATTATTATTTATTAATATTATAATTATTACGAACCTATTATCAAATTAAAATAATAATATAATAACGGTAACTCTGTTATCTAATAATAAATATAATAATTTCTTGAATAATCTGTTTTATTAAAATATTTACCATTTACAACCAATAAAAAGACAATGAGAACAACGGAATAAGTATTAGGAAATGTGCATTTAATTATAATTATCAATTACAAATTACTCATTAGCTATCAGGCTTTAATCATTTAACCGAATTTACCTAGATATATTTGGTTAGTATTTAATGTCAATTCATACGCACCAAATATATATTCGTCCTCGCCTTTTATCAATGGAAGTCCACTTCAATCCCTCCAGAATACTTGAATTTACATTTAACATTGGGGCCCACTCAAGAGTACTTTGAATCACATTTTCTGTTGGCGCCAAAACCAACTCACTCCAAGCCCCGACAACTTCTAATTTATCCTAACTTATTATTCTCATCCATGGAGATTACAAATCCAAATTTAAATCAAATTCGAAAAACACAATCAGGCAAATTAAAAAACATCACACCAGAATGTATAACTCCAAAAAGATCACAAAACTTAATTTCACCAATAGAATAAAAATCAATTCGACTCACAATATATATTCGTACAAATAAATCAATCAAATCTCTCAAATAAATATCTAGCATCACACGGACGAGCAGTAGCATAATCAATATAGCTTTCTACTTAACATACATCAATAAACGTGGGAAAAGTATTGTGTCATAAGTATAGTTAGTTATTTTATTTCAAACTGTCCAAATTTTACAATTTTAATTTATATTGTGGTGTATTATTGTTTATGCACAGCCAGTGACACGTTGTATGTTAGATACCGAATGACCCTTTTTATGTAACTATTTCCGAGATATGCATTATTGTGTAAGTGCTGCGTTTTAGTTGAGTCTTTAAATAGTAATTACAATTAATAAGGAAATATAAGCCTCAGCTTTATGTTTTATTCAAGGTAGCAAATATTGTATTGAATGTTTAAAACATGTATTTTCATTATACAGTTGAAGGGAAGAAATACGTAACATAGAGTATTCATTTAATGAAGTACAAATTCAATGTATTCCACGTGTTTTTGTTCTGAAAATCAAAGGACTAATTATACTCCTTAATGGTTATTTCATGTTTTCACAGCTAATTCTTCAATGTACGCAATTAGTTGACCAATGAAATAGAACGATATACGCTTAGAATATAATATGTTAAACTTTTCAACCTATATTCGTGGATAAATTGTCTCTTCGTAGAGCTGACATGCCTAGATATTCCTTCCCTGTCTAGAACACTTATTTTATGCCAAATGATGTTGCTCAAAGTTTGCTCTATATAGAAATATGTAAGTATTCAGTTAAATGTGTACGGTGCATCATATTTTAGATTTAAAGTCAGCATTCTAAATAAATAATTGATGTATGTCTGTCAACTAAGTCGTCGACTTTATAAAGTCACTGTGTGAATTCCAGTCAAGAGGACCAAACTGTAACTTTTAAAATCGCTATTGAATATTCGTCGCGGTGAAAACACTGTTTAATGTTATGAATTGAAGATTCTGAAAAGCTAGAGTCAATAACACCAGAATAACATAAAACTGTTTTAAAATAATATGGTATGTTTATCGGTAAATAACACATTCTACAGTTTTATAAGACATTATTTGTAGAAGACGTCAAATACGTTGATGTATAAGTCTACATAATGTTTATATGTACATATATGTTAAAGTATATAATGTTATTAGACATAATATGTAGCAGTATAATAAACTATGAGATTTGGTTGGTGTTCTAAGTCGACGAGATGTTTATTCTCTGATAAATGTGAGTTGTAGTGTTAGAATTTTTTGCGAGTTCGGCAGCTTTTCTTTTCCTACAGTGTTCGCATATTTTTCAAGTATATACTAGTATATATAATATATTAAATATAATGCTAATTTACATATCTAAATGTTTAACAATTATATTCCATCTTATTACTAAATCAAATTACTAAAATAAAAACAAATTACATGTATATGTTATACAGTATAATATGTATATACAATGAGGTGTATATTCGTCAAATGGAGGTTTGTTATATATGTCATGGTGTATAAAGTCTTCACAAACTTAAAATTTATGTCTTAAATATATTTGTCTGAATTTATTTCATCAAAATATAACAATATTACTATCTACTGTCTATTGATAGTAGCATCTACATGTAGATGTGCGCTGATTCATTCGCTCTATGGTGGTATTTTGTTTGTATACCCATGCCAAATGTAAGGGAATCCAAGTTGCAAAGAGAGAAAGGTGAAAAATTTGGAAGTGTAACAAGAGTAATGGAGAGACCGTAGACCAAGCGAGAAAAGAAAAACAAGACGAAATAATACCAGAAGGAAAATGCGACCAATGCAACGGACGAAGAAACATCGGACAAGGTATTCTATACAAAAACTGCAAGAAGAATGTCCACAAAAAATGTAGTAACACAAACAGAGTCCGCAACAAAATCCTCAACCAATACAGTAAATGAGAATGTGAAGAGTGCAAGCGGGAAGAAAAAAGAGAAAATAACCCGCCTTGATCGACAAAGAAGACCTAATCTTTGATAAATCTCAAGCGAAAATGAAAGACTATGGTATCAAAATCATGCAATGGAACTGCGATCACCTGATGTTCCAAATACAAGAACTTGAAAACTCCATAAAAACCAATAACATAGACGTGGGCATTATACAATAAAAAAGCATAAGAAACGAAGACAAACAGGGTATCAGAAAAAGATGCGATAAGATAAGACTTGATCGCAAAAGATATACCACCACTAAATGGACTAGAGGTGGAGGACTGATCACCTTCGTGAAGAAAGGATTAAAACATCAAGTGATAGACACCGCCAAGCAAAAAGGGCGCGAGAAGAAAAGGAATCGAAATCCTCTGCATCCAGATCATAATGAATCCAGAAGAAAGACTGAATATAGCCAACGTGTATATCGCTCCAGAAGCAGTCTAGAAGAAGAAGCGAAAGATACTTAATTGCCAACCACAAACTTTGCGATGTGTTCAAAGGAAGGGATGCTAGAGGAAACTTTATAACCGACTGGATCAAAGAGAACAGACTCTGAATGATGCAACGCAACCAGATACGAAAGAGGAGCCGGAAATAAGTCAATACCGGATGTGATGATTTGCCACGAAAGCGGAAACAATAAATGGAAGCCCTGTAGCCCTTGGAAAAGATCATATCTCGATCATTACTGAAAAAACTAGAAAGACGAAGATCACACTGAGCATGGTATTGAACTGGAAAGAAGCGGACTGGGAAAAGTACATAGAAACTGTAGACAACAATTTGAAAAAAGGCGAAGAATGTAAAGATCTTACAGCACACACACAGAAAAGTACCTCCATGGAGGAATTATTAAATCATTCAAAATTGTTACAGGCAAGAAAGTATTCAGAACAGCAAACATTAGACTCATAGACGGAGAAATCGAAGATGAGATGAAAACAAGAGACATCATGAAAGAACAATCGAAGAACCACACTGAAGAAATCAATGTACAAGATGTGAGATCATCAGATAAACGATCAAGAAGAAGAAAACTGAAATATGGAGAAACGAAGTCGAAAATAACGCAAACCAAAAGAAGATGTAGAACATCCTGAAAAGACTGAAAGATGGTAAAGAAGCAGACAAAGGGGAAGGTAACATTTGAAAGGGATACGTGACAGACAGCCAAAGCTAATGCGTTTGATCTGAATATGCCAAGGTCAGCAAAATTAAAATACTCAAACAAGGCAGACAAATGAAAGCGCAAATTGCCGAGCTTTCAAGAACAAAAAGTAGGAAATAGCAGAATAACCGAATATATCTGCAGAAGAAGACATTAAGGCACTGATAGACATCAATGAGAATAAAGCTGCAGGACCCGATGACATACACCCGAGATTGCTAACTAAACTACCAAACAAGAAGAACTGGGGAGTAGAGCTAAGAGGAATGGGACGATTCAACTCGACAAGAGTCCTAGAAACGAAGAAGAGTATATTTTGTATGGTAGATTTGTTGGGAATATCTATAATGTGTTAATTTTAAATGATATCGTATAATAGTTTATATGTACAAATAAGTGATTATAATTTATTACCTATTATATATTATATTTATCATATTATGTAATTTACATATACATATACATATGTTTTATATTTTGTAGATGAACGGAAAATTTGTTTTTAGTATTAAATAATGAAATAATATTTGTGTGTGTAAATTCCTAGGTTTAAATCTTAACCTATCTTTCAAATCAGTTGTGTCTCATTTTAGAAGACCAAGTAAGCCCTAATGATTTATATTTTGAATATGGGGTCTATTTTGGTAAATAAACAACTTCCATGCTTAGTTATGCTATAGAGTATTTAGCAGCATGCATGTGTGAAAATCCTTTGGTGTTTTGTTGGTTTTATGCCTCTATTCGCCGTGCTGACGAGACCGAATAGCCTCGAGAAACTATAAATGAACTGGAAGTGAATGATTATCTGTGTAACAATTGATGATAAGCCTAATGCTTTATTGTTATGTGTTCACTATATTATACTTACTCAGATAATACTTATCTAATGTTATAATGTAGTAATGTTATGTAATGTTACAAATGAAGACTAACAAAAGTGTTAAATATATTGTTATTTGAATATTAACTTATAACTGAGGAAGTTGAGTATTGTTAACGAATTAAGGTGAAAAAACGTCTTTCAAATCAATAATGTATTCGTCTTCAAAGTATAGTATATTACATATGTGTACTACTTGTCAGTAAAACAAATGTTTAAACATATTATTCTTAAGAAAGATTAAATAAGCACTGTGAATTATACAAAATTTATTATTCACTTTTCCCGTAACTATAAATGCATTTTTTATTGATTAAATCGTTTTTGTAATTTAACCCCATCCATACCGGAGAAGGGGGGGGGGTGCCCCCTTCTGTTTTATTTTTGCTGTCATTGTTATTTGAAAAATTGCATGATCTCCAGCTTTCATGACTTTTCCTAACTTTATGTTTAACACCTTTTAATAATATTTTCATCATTGTTACCAACCCACCAAGGGGTTGGTCTGCTATAAGCCTCTAAAATAGGTGACCCCCCTACATTTTAGTTCATCTAATGATAAGTGAAAACAAAAAAATATATAAAATTGATGTGGATAATAGTGAAATCCTTTTTTTGATAATACACAATGAACCACCAACACGCTCAATAATATTTAGATACTCAGTAATTTATTATATAGTTAATTATTTCAATTAAAATTGAGAAATAAAAAAAAAAACTTTTTTACTGTACTTTAAAAATTAAATTAGTTGTAACCTTTTTTTTTTAAATAAATAAGATTTGACATGCAAAGTGATCTGTAGATTATTTTAATTTAATTTGGTGCCAATTTTCATCATTATAGTACACTCCTAATGTAGATTTCAATAGGAGGGCCAAATCAATGTATGGATAGGGTTAAGGATTACACGCTTAACCTTATAAATGGAGCTTCTTTAAATGTTGCAAATTGACTGATTATTATAAATTGTTTATTAAATGTACAGCAGTCATGTGAGTATCAGACAACAACAGCTAGATTGTTATAATTTGGCATAGAAATTAACAATAAATAATTCTTATCCAAAAATAAATTATGAAATAAAACTATACATTTGTTCTGAACTAAAGTATACTATTATCATTTGTAAATTAGTTTAACAATATTATTGTTAAAAATTCCATTTGGACCATTTTGATATTTGATGTTTAGTGTCCATTTTTCTTTACAATACAACGATTATAATAAACTTCTAGTGTGAAATGATAATAACTCTCTAACAGTCATGTTTATATTGGTTCTATACTATAAACACATGCGTATAACGACTTATAATAGTTTTTGGGGCAAAGCAAGTATAGAGAAAATATCTTAGAATAAATTTAAATTAACTTTATTGAACATGAAAGTGTTCAAATTTAAGTTTATGATAGAAGAAACAACTATACAAAATATATAGGAGTGATTCCATTAAGCGGTATTAGTTTACTAGCGGTAGTAACTCGAGAAAATTCAATAGATTTAGTCCACGCAGATAGCATGAATCTATTGATTTTCCAAGAGTTACTACTGATAGTAAGCTAATACTGTTTTATGCAATCGACCCATAGTTCACAAACATGTGATAACTTGAAACTTTTGACACCATACAACGAATAATATATATATAAGAATACATATGGAGCTTGGTACATCATAACATTCATAGAAGTAAATACTTTTGTATAATAATAACCTTTTTCGTATGCAATAGTGTGTGATATTTATTAAGTCTGTGTAAATGTACAAACCAATGTAGAGTACCTACTTATTTTAAATGTCATACTTGACTATCTGTTAGTACATTTGAGTAATGAATGACATATACAAAGTTAAATAGGTGGATATAAACATTTCTTGATATATAATTATGTGAAACTAATGAAATATATGTATTTATATATGTGTGTTTTTTCTACCATTTTATTAGAGTTTAGTGGATACTTATAGCTCGTTTCAGAAATGGTGTAACTCATTTCGGAATACCTTCTTAATTAAGAAAAGAGTTTAACTTATTAGTCTCGTTGTTTATATGAACACATATAATATAATTTTGTACATACCAAACTGTTGTGTGGTGTGCAAATCTGCATTTAAAATGAATATAATAAAATAAATTTGGCTTCTAATACCTTTAGATATAAATGAGTATCCAATGAAATAAATTAAATAAGTATTGCGTAATAAATCCTATGTGTCTACTTTGTGTTTCAATCTATGATTGTTTAACAAATGCTTATCCACTGTTTGTATTATTTTATTGTATACAGATTTCATATAAAAAAATTAAATTATATTTTAATCAAATAAAAAATATAATAACATTTAATAAATGATATCAAACATTTATTTTAATTGATTGTATACACGATTTTTAAATATTTTTCAATACAGTTAAAAGCTAGTTTATATATCAATCTAGTTTCGTACTTTTCTGCACATTATCATCGATTTAACCGCAGTGCGCATCGAAGGATTAG
>JAYRBW010060753.1:0-31196 GCA_036023295.1 Invenusta paracnida | reverse complement strand
ATATATAATGTATATTATATTTTTTTAAACGGATAAAATTAAAGTCAAAAAAGCACTAATAAAATTCCTTGCTTTTAATTATTTGATAATTTTATCAGTGCTTCTTTATCAAGTATAGTAATTAAATCGTTTCTGAAAATTTCCATTTTTTTATTAAACATCTGGGGAAAATTGATAAAATTGACAAATTAATATTAATATTATTAATTAATATTATTTGATTACTACAAATAAGGATTAATTCAAATGACTAACACACCATAATGGAATGCAACTGTTATTCTATCAGGTAGGAAAATGATTATCTTGGTAATTTTTAATGAAATATATCGGTAAAAATTGCTATTGCTGATCCAGATATTAAGGCATTTCAAAGTTTCTGATTGTACTTGCCGTTTTCACAATTTCTTTAGATGATTGGTATGGTTATAAATTGCTTTGTATTCAACTGGTGTTTATGACTTTTACATATTTGATTTACCTTTGTTTGTTTGATTGTAGTGCATTTCAGAGAAGTTGTTTTGGTTCCTGTGATGCTTGTATCAATATACCACGTCTTACTCTGTTGATAACTATCGAATTGCTTAAAATCAGCGACGCACACTTTGCTGTTTAGCGCCAATATAATTGTAGTCACTTACGCATTCTGAACGATGCCCTGTAAAAATTCTTTTTCATCATTATGAATAGCTGGTTCAGTTAGAAAATTGAAAGAAAAAAAAATGTTTTTAAATATTTTATTTATCGAAAGATATGTTAATTTCATTTCAAGTAGATAACATTTCTTTGTATATTTTTAAGTTGATTTAAAAATTGTTATAAATAATTTAGTTTAGAAATACACATTATGGTTATATTTCAAAATATTAATTGGAGTGAAAAATACTTGACATATAACTATTATTTAAGTTCGAAGGTAAATAAATATTCTCCATAAATATTTCTGAAGAATAAAAACAAAACTGAAAACCCTTACTTTGAAAACAAAATATTGGATTATCGTATTTAAAGTTTCCTCTATAAATGTCTTGTAAGATTGAATACTCATTTTTGAATAAAAAATAATAATTTCTAAAAATCTGAGTACAATATATGACTTGTTTTTTCCTTAAGCCAATAATTGAATGTGTTTTTGGCTATATTCTATAAATGTATTTATTCATTTCGGGTTCCTTTATCTATATTAGAGTTATTTATTTCAAAACAATAAATATAAAAATCTAAAGGTATATTTATTTAGTCTGGGAAAAGAAAAATATACGTTAAATAGAAATCTGGTAAAATAATTTTCTAAAATATTTCCATAACATGCGTGAACGAAATAACTACAGGTATAGGGATATCATATTGATTTATTTTTTAGTATTATTTTCCCTTCAATTATGACTCTTCTAAATCTGCGATTGTACTTGAAACAAATTGTCCATTCGTTTGTAAACTATAATAAAATTTTAATATTTTTACCATTCATATGTGCAAAGACTTTATTTCTGATTTAATATGACTTCCAAATTAGAGCAATTATGTGTTTGTGAGTGTGATATAGCTGTCTTAAACCCGATTTCTTGGTAATTTACAAACCATTCTACAAACCCGACTGAATTTAGTATCATTGAAATGCTATTACACCGTGCAACGTCGTTACGACCTTTGAATTTTACAAATTGTAGTTCTAGTTTTAATTGTTTAATGTCATTTCATGTCGGGTTTCTAAATATTACAATATTCATCGAGAGACAGTAAATATTGTTTTTATGAATATTGAATATTACAGAGGTGAGGCAACATAGCCTTAAGATAATCTACCACAGCACTGTATTCGTAAGTGAGAGTATATAAATAACGTAAAAGCAGCATGCCCCCTATATTTTAATAGACATATTTATTAAGCTTAATGTGGTGGCGAAATATTTGTGCACATGAATTTAAACTCTACAGCTATTTACCATAAACTTTTATTAAAAGTTGCATTTTATAAAATTGAAAATAGAAACAATTACGAAATCTAACGCAGCCACTGTTACATTCTGCCATGCTTTACCATTGGAACTGAAATAAACTTAGTCTCAATAGCGAACATGTACCTAGTAAGCTGCAAGTAAATTTATAGACACGAATATATAGGTATATATCACATAGCACTAATTTTGAATTACGTAGGAAAATTTACATATAAATTTAATAAATTTTTACGTGCATAAACATTTAACATTAGACATTTAAATAGAAGAGATGAATGATGATTGTTACATATTCAAATGCACATTATTGATGCGATTCCCTTAACAGCATATTAATGTAATTGCATTTGTCACTCTACATAAGCATAAATAGGATGTTTAACATCGAAAATTTATGTTTTCAATATTATACAGCATTACACTATCTACTTCTTTTTTCTTTCACAATGTACATCATTTACAATTGTGTACTCAAGACAAGCTGCAATGAGCTTTTAGTTTCAAAAACTAATAACGCATGTGTAGCTTTGCCTCATAAATTAATGTAATAATTATTCATTTATTATTATTAAAGGAACTGAATTAAATGGAGAATACGATTAATAAATAAATTATTTAAATGTATCGTAACTGTTGGTAGAGATCAATCACTATCCAAAAAAGCTGTAGAATGGAAATTAAATTAAATTTCTAAATTTAAAGGGTGCTTAACTTTTAATATTGAATATCGATTATATAAGTATTTGTTTACAAATAATATACTAACGATATGTATTGATTCAGGATATTGTTGACACGAACATTTCAAAGTTACAAAATAGTTATCTAATGAGTGCTAAACATATTGGCTTTAAACATATATTGAAAAAATAATGAATAAAAAATAAAAATAAGCATATATAAATTTGAAACATGGTACAATTTTTTAATTGATTTGACACGCTAATTAACGATAATGTATCATTTAAATGAAACATATGTTTAAATACTTGTTAAATATACTATTTTATTTAATCATAAGCATAATATACACTCAAATAGAATATAAAAGTTATTATACATCTCAAAGCAAAGTAAATGTTAAAAATATGTGTTAAAATTTAATTCTTCAAATAAAAAACGCAGTATATCTTGAACATTATCGATCTATAAAGCTGTATAAAGCTTATACCGTATTTCTGCATATTAAAAAGTTTTTTTTTTATATATACAAATACATATACGTCAATGAAAAACTCACAGCCCTCAAAAAGTTACGAAAGCCTACATTTAACCCTTTGAAGACATTTCTAATGTTTCTCTCGAAGCCAACTATAAGTATACCTTATACCTACCTAGATTATGAGATACGAGTATAATATATATACATTGACACAAACGATGGATTCACTAAGAAACGAAGAAAGACTATTCCTCGTAGATACAATTATATGTATATATAATTTGGAGTGGAATACGCTCCTAAATAGCACATCCGGTGAACTTGAGAGCTCTCAATTTTTCCCCAATGTGATTTTTTCCACATGATAGAAGAATAAAAGTGATTTGTAAAATCTATTTCCTCGAAGCTTCTATAATTCAGAACACTTAGTTTTTAAGGGTTCACAGATCTTTTTATTTATATCTAATACACATAAATGTTTGTGTGACTATAGATTTATAATATTACAATTTTTTATTGTTTTACTATTAACAGATAAATATGATGATGCTTTATGAAATATATAAAAAAATTGTTTTATTTATAATTTACATATAAGTCCATACACACGTAAGTAACTTTTAAATTCCTAATTATGGGAATTATTACAATGAATTATCATACATTTCCTTATATAATTAATATATATTTCATTCATCTATAATTCATTAACGTATGCATTATTCGTCCATTATGGACTAATAGAGGCTAAAACAATTTAGAGAAGAGGATTACTGTAGGATAGTTCATTGAAAATAAAACTATCCAAAAGTCAAGAGTACGTAAGCAGTTTTGAATCAACAGCCCTCTAAATGAACCCTCTGAAACGAACCTCTAACTGACTCAACAGTAACCCTTTATACAGTACCAGTATATCATTAAATTGAAAAACATTTTTTACGAAAACTTTCAGAGAAGTTATATATATCGTTAGTACATTACATATATTATAAGAAGAAGTCCATTATCAATAAGCCAGATTTACAGTATTACGGAATTCAAAGTTTCTGTAGTTAGAATCTTGACATTTTTTTAAGTCAATGGAATTGCTGAAATTTAGTAAGCTATGCTGAGGTCATTAAAGTGCACTCTATATTGTTAAAATAATAGTACATGCTTGCCGCTCGTAAAATAAGATCTAATAAACGTACCCTCTCTTTGAAGAAAAAATATTTAATTATTCATGAGTGGAACTCTTTTTGGCATATAAATTGTAAGGATATAAAATGTACATTATGTTTACGTAATATTTTCTGAAACAAATTTTATTCTAAATAATCAAAATAATAGATATTTCCTCTGACACAGAAATATATTGATTCAAATATGAATCATATTATATAGTAACGTAGTAAAATATAGAAAACAATTTCTAATGAAGCAACAACAGAATTAAAATATTTTTTTACATATTTCTCAGAATAATATGCAAGAATGCAAGTTTATCGAAATAAAAAATCGTGCAAATAGACTGCCAGCCACTTGGAACTACGCTATGTCAGCATTCCTACGATTGGTAAGTAAAAATTCTAAAAATATGAATCTAAAAAAATAAAAAAGTGGGTTTCTGCTTGTCACTAGGGTGCGATTGTTAGTGATGACCAGACAAGAAGGGGCGAGGAATGAACGAGAAGTTTTATGAATCTTGTAGTCTGCAGTTCAAATCACACATAGAACTGAACTCTCATATCTTTACGTACGAACACTCCAAAAGAAGATACGGTCGGATGCAAAAATCAAATCAAATCAAATTAGCGCAAAGAGGAAGGAGAGGTGACCAAGCATAAGCAACCTGCAGTTCGATATCCACTGGGAATTGGTCAAATCAAATCTTCTCCTCTTTTCTCTTTTCTTCGCTCTCTTTTTGATGAATACAAGACATTTTGAGAGTTAGTCAAATCATGAAATATTATCATATAGGAAGAATTTCGTTGCATCAAGGCATCTCAAGAAGAACTACAATTCTATCAAAATGATATAGCTATGCTACTATGTGGTATAAATTCTCTCTCCTTTTCTCTTTCTTATGTCCCTATTTACGAATTCTATACGCAAAGTAACTAATTAATTATCAAACCACCCAATTTCGTTGCAGTCACCAAAGACCTAGAATCAAACTATCGGTTTGGTATATATATACACGTATAGAAGGATTTGTTCATTATGGAACAGCTAATTGGAACAACACCCAATTTCGTTGCAGTCACTAAAGACCTAGAATCAAACTATCAGTTTGAAATATATATACATGTATAGAAGGATTTGGTCATTATTTTATAAACAGCTAATCCATCAAGACGACTGACTTAACCCCAATAATTTCGATTTTATATGATTCAATAATGCTGAACTCGATGACTTATTTTCAGTGAAGCAACAACCAAAAAATTGCATTAAAGCACAATTTAGACTGAAGAGGGCTTAACATTACTAATTAAACAATATGTAATTTGTAATTTGTAAATACCTATTTGTAATATTTGTAAATATTTGTAACAATATGTAATATGTAATATATGTAAAACAATATGTAATTAAACATATTATATTATTTTTATTACTAATATATGGTTATAAATTTGTAATAAATATAAAAAGTTATTCTTATTTATGTTTATAGTTAATACTCCAGCAACGAGTCTGTCTAAAATTTTTATCTGTAAACAAACTATAATTACATGCATATTTCTAGAAATAGGTCACCCTATCAATTTTAACTGCAAAAAGAATTTACAATAATATGTAAAAGTGTGACTGTCTTAATAGGTGAAAGGATTTTTTTAAATTTATAAATGCTTTTTACAGTGGACCCCCTCTAAAACTATCCCCTCTATAGCGACTTCCCCTCCAATACGACCTAGAAATTATTTACCGTTTACATTTTATATTAAAAAGGCTGTAAATAACCTCCTCTAGAACGACTTCTCCTCTAACGCGCCTTACGACCTGATTTCCCAGTACATAATTGTGTATTTACCTCTCTATAACGATATACGGTATAGACGATATGCGCCTTTTGAGTAAACAGACATTGCATAAATACGAACTGGCACAATATATATAGGCAAAAGCCTATATTTTTACTTTCTCTATCTACCTATGTACAAAAGTATAATTATGTTTTGTAATTTGTAAAAATAACCTCTTAATTAAATAACAAAATTACAGTAACTTCCAGTATTCTTGCTAACTTTCCAGTGCATATAATTGGTGCTAATACATATCTATAGTAAAATTACAGTGGACCCTTCTAGAACGACCACCCCTCTATTACGACCACTTTTCTATCGATTTATTTAGGTCATCTAGAGGGGGTCCACTGTATAATTTAATATTTCGTTTTAAAGATTTCAAAAACGTTTATTTTCCTCCTTATATTTGTATTATTGACTGTGTGTGATTTTTATTAAAATATGTAATGCAGTAATTTTAGTTTGCAGTAATCCACAATTTTTGCTTTTATTATGAATGGTAAATTATCACTTTTTCGTACGATTTCTATCAGTATATTAATAATGCAAAACTATATATACAATGAATTACTGATGGCTTACAATAGCGGGGTCTTTCGTGCTTTGTTTTAGAATGTAAATATTAATATTTAATTTTAAATTCTGTAAACATATTTTGTATGTTTACTTAGAAAACAACATTTATGCCACTAATTATATCTAGAAAATTGAAATGCATCAGCTAAATGAAAACGTTTTAGGTTTTTACCTCAATACATTAAAAACATGTCTTCTGTTTAATAATACATTTCATGTTGTTTTGCAATACCACTTGAAATTAAAACATAAGATACACAATTCTCCAATTATACATCTTTGTTTATACACAAATGCAGCTCAAACTTTCTCTTAAAACCTTAATTATTCTGTTTTTTTAATTACTTTAATTAATTGCACTGTATATAATAACATATTACGACTATATAGCTTTTTATGCTTACAATGATGCTGATACACTTAATATCTTTCCCCAATAATTAAACTGAATCAAGGACATAGGTGAAAATTTATTGCATATATATTAAGCCTATACTATTACTTAGTTGATGTTATATTTCCCATAATAGAGTCATACACAGACAACAGGAAATTACAGAAATGGGATTTTATTCCATTTGCGGAACATGCTATCTATGGCAAATTTTTCTATATTTAATGCTATATAAAACTTATTAATGTAGGTAAGTAACTATAGTTTATTTGTATCCAACAAATATAATCTACATAATATCTGTGCAATAATGCCCCCAAAAATACGGTGGTTATATTCCTACTTTTGCTAACTATAAATAAGAGTATAAATTATAATTGACTTTTCTTAAAACATGTTTGATGTAAAATTTATATAATTATATATAAGGTATTCACACATCGTTATGCGTATTTAATTAATCCAGTGTTATAAAACTTACATCCATACAACCTATTGAGGTTATTTTTACTGTAAAAAGATTAGGAGAGTAAGAAAATAAATATTATGTTGACCGAAGTTTACAGACAAATATTTAATGTACATAACTTCATGATAAACTTTATTATTGGGAGCATAATCAATCTAACTGAAAAATATTCTTGATTTTATATATAATGTAATATAATATGTTCGAAGATGTTACAACATCAATAGGTTAGTAAAATTTATGTTGTTATTTATTTGCGCGATTCAAACAATTTCAGCATAAAAACTATGTGCCTTAACTTCTAAATATATAATTCATAATTGTTGTCAACCTATACAATGTCTAATTGCAAGTTTAGAAACTTTTGTAAATAATATATTAATACGCAACCGTCCATATCAAGTCATCATTTCCTACTTATTCTAATAGATAAGCTGGATATAAAATCTATGAACTAACTCTTGATAGTATTTGTAGACAGATATCTTCAGTATAAGATGATAATGGAGATATATCCGTTTCACAAATTGTAACAAAAAATAAGTGAGAATGATGAACAAAAAAAGTTATGTTTTATCTATACGTTTCCTTCCGTGCGATTGATAACATATTTGGAATCAAGAACGAAATCACATGATATTTGTAGATATTAAATACCAAGAGATATTTAGTAGCTGATACTAGGGTTTTTTCTATCAAATATGCATTAATTTCTTGAACAGTATTTCTTTAAATTATTATTAATATTTTCTATAACATATTAAATAATATGTATTTATAACTTATGCACTTTAAAGTCACATATTTTTTTAAGTAATGCTTTAAAAAGTTTCTGAGAAAAGAGTATACAATAGGTTTTCTTATATGCATAATATAGAAGCGTTGAACATGTTTCTCATCAATCTTTACATTTTTATTACATTATACACAATTTAATAAAATGTTAAATAATGGAGTAAAAGAAGTAAAATAGAGGGAAACTGTTATAAGAGAGGAAAAGTAACTTTATTTAAGAGTAATTCATTAAAAAGTAGTATGAAATATATCATATTATGAGAATATTTATGTCTAATTTGTAAGTAGTATTTAAAATACTAATTTATGCCAAGAGGACATTGGACCTGTAGCTAAAGTATTACTGAACTTTAAAGCATTCCAGTTGTAGTCCTATTTATATACTTATAACATATTTTCACATGTGTCTAGGTATTTATTAATGTTTTTGTTATATCATTTTTCTTATAATTTTTTCGTATAATTATCTTACTAAAACAAATTTATATACGAGTTTTTATCATTAATTACATTTTTAGGTATTATCATCATTACTTTTTTTATTTGCAATATTTAAATATGTATTATAACTTTTTACATATTCACTTCCTATACTTTAGAATAAATAAGTATTATACTACAATGTATTAGTTTGAATACACACAAAAAAGGACTTTGTAAAACATATTCTCACCAAACGAGACCAGCAATTAGTACGTAGAACTTGAAGTTCTTCATCCAAATCGAGAATCTGGATGACTGCCAGTCCGTAGATGACCTGCAGACGAGAGTGACTGTCGTTTACTGGACGACCAATCACACCAAATCTGTCGTATCGATCAAGAAGCGTGCGTATCAATAGTTTCTCCACTGAGCTGTTGTTCACTGAAAAATTATGAGAAAACACCTATAAAAATAATTAAGCTACATAGAATACGACATTTAAAAATTTGATCGGTGGCATTTAAATTGAACTTCTAATCAGCGCAAGCTGGTAAATTTGTGTTACTTAACAAGCTAAATACGTTGGAACCAGAACCCAGTATTTTTGGATGATATACTGAAATATCCTAGAGCACTCCAATTTTTCAATAGATTTCTGAAGCGTATATCCCACAAAATTAGTCTGTCACCCTTTATCAGAAATTTAACTCAGACTGCATATCGGATGACTTACAACACATAATATGTGCCTGTACTTGTGCCTTATAATAATTATCAAGAGAGAAGCAGTTTAAAACTAAACCAAAAACTAAACCCATTGTTCTTAGTCAACTTGAGTCATATCATATTCGCGTCCGAGGATCTATACTTCATCGTCATCTATTTCAACGAGGTTAATAAGCACAAATGGTTTCTATTTCTGTAATTAAATTTTGAGAATAACAAAAGTCATAGCGCTTACCAGCGCCGTCTGCCTTTGTATTAAGCGCGCATTTCGAATAATGACTCACGTATATATATACGTAAAGTTCCTCTCTCAACAATATAATTGTCGGATATATATACGTTTTATTGTTAGGTACCTACTTTTACCATTTGGAACATACACTACCACTTTTAAATGTACATATGTAGCAGACGATGTATAGAGTAGTAACCTGGGCATCTACTATACATCAACTGTTTTATACCATTTTTCTTATATTAAATATATTTTGCCTACTTTTCAAATCATTAAATTGCGTTTGTATTTTAAAACTAAATATTTCCTACATTCAAACTAAAAAACTAGTAAATCTGTTTTACTTTTTTAGTTAAAAACTAAATGTTGTCCACATTTTTACAATAAAACTGTTATATATTTGCTACATATTTGTTATAATACTAAAATTTTCGAAAATGTCTATAATTTTATTTTTCATGTGCATTTGTAATAATTAATGTATTATCTTTCCATGAAAATATGTACTACATAAAACTATAAATTTATACATGCTTGCTTATACGTAAAAAGTGTATGATTTATATTGTCCATTTTTAAACATTAAATATATGATATGGAAAATATAATTGCCTCACTACTTGTTTAAATGTGATGTGTATTTGTATATTTTAGGAAGCGTGGGTGACATCCTATTTACTTGATAATTATGCGTTTAAAACATTAGATTATAAATTTCTTATTTGATTATACATATATAAAATAACGGTAATACTATGATTTATAAAAAAATTATCTTATTATACCATTCGAAATATCTTTTAAATATATTATAAGATCTTATCTTTTTTTAAATTTTATTATTTGAAATAAACTTAATAACTAGAATGTATCAAGAGCATAAATACTGTTTCTTTGTATTATTATTTAGTTAGAATGACCTAATATTTCAAAGATTACACTTAGCTAAATATTACCTGTTTGATTTTAACATAAATGAAAATGTTACTTAAAATCTATATATTTTTAAATTATGCTAGTATATTTCAAACACTTTATAAATACACAATTTTATAATATCAATAACATTTTGTTTTTATTTTTCATTGAATAGATGAATTCCATTTTTTTGAAAATCTGTTAGCCCCATTTCCATACAGGCGGCAAATTTCTGTCATGTTTTATCTAAAACACATTCTCATCTTGCTTTTTGATATACGTATGTATACTCGTATATAGGTACCATTAGACATCTCTTCCTTCCAAATAACCACTTCAAAGTAGGCAGATTTAACATCTCTTTTGTACACCGCCTCCATCACAGAAAACTAGTCATTGGAATCAGAGAACTCTAATTCTTCTGAGGATCGCACTAAGGCGAACCAGGAATCCTTGAAGGCTCAGTTAATATCACCCTCTAGCTAACAATAATTATGCTTTACATTTCTCAGTTTTTTGTAATTTTTCTCTTTTCTAAGCATTGATAATTTGCTAACTTTCGTTAAAATTTCTTCCTACTTCTATTACCATTATACTAAAACGCCGTTCACTCCATTTTCAATTTTATCATCATCAGGAATGAAAACATTTTGAACCGTTATATTTTAGTGTTGCTGTTTAATCTATTCATAATGCTGAAAGCAGGGCTGTTTAACGTTATGTTTAATTCTTTCAAACTATTGATGTTATAACTTCTACATACATTATATATTGGGTATTAATGAAATCATCGTTAAATATTATTGTCTTGTATTCTTTAAAATATGTTTTTAACAAAAAAATAGTTGTCGAATTACTATTGTATTTATTCTATGAATACAATTTTTATTTGAAAAACTGATATCACCAGACAAATGCAATGTTTCGACATATTTTTATATAAATATTTTGTGAGCGGTAATGTTTCATTTTAGTATGAGTGATTGGGTAATCTAAAAATAGAAAATAAAATGATCATAGAATGGAGAAAAAAGTGCGAAAAAAATCATTTTAGATAAAAAACAACATGACGTTTATTTTGAAATGTTATTTTGAATGTTATGTTTTGAAATACTATCAATTAACCAGTATTTTGTTACGTATTAGGTATAAGTATTATTAAATATATCAAAGATACAAATCACACAACTTATGTGACATGGACGTTAAATTAAATATTTGCAACTATAGTACTAATATCAGACAAACAGAGAAGTTATATCATTGCTTTTACAAAATTTATTTTTAAGAAAAAATATATTGATCTAATGTGTACATTAAAAAAATAGAAAATTATCTACAACGTTTTTCTAAGCAGATAAATACTTTAAATATCTATCTTGAGTATATATATAGCTATAAAACTACATACATATTAGTATACAGTTATCAATTACCATTAATAATTCCTAAATTTTCATATAAATGTGTAATTATTTTAACTGTTATAGTCAAATAATCTACAATTATAAAATACCATAGGTAAATACATATTCCTGTGAACACAACTACCAACAAATATATCAAGGATATTTATAAAATGTTAGATTAATTTATACTAAAATATAAAACACATTTTTATTATTTAATGCAAGACGATGTAAATAAATACTATTTTAATTTTATTATATTTTTGAGCTTGAATGTTCAAAAATGTATTCAAACAATATTATTATTATTTTATCTTAGTTTTCTTATATACTAGTAAGTATTATAAGCCTTTAAAAATTGTGATTATGGCAAAATTCGCTCAAATGTGATAGTTGTCGTTGATATACATTACCATGATTTACATAATTCAATTAAAACTTAAATGAATATTTTATGAAGCTCTAGACGTCGGTATTTTATAATGTGGAAAGCATTTTATTCTAAAAGTATTGATTATTTGTGGAATAATCTTATAATTTTGAGTATTTTTAAGAAAACGAATTAAATTATTTTTTACAAAAATAAACCAATTTGAAGTCAGTAAAACTTCATTTACTAATTGTATCCAGGTATATTTTCCTGCTTGTATTTCTACGTTTTAGACAAATTATATATAGTTAACTCAATTAAAAATATTACTTTAATACACTGTTTTAACATGCATAAAAGATTTGTTTTGTTTTTCCTAATTACCAAATAGATATGCTCTACGTTAAGTAATGCAATTTGATCAGTAGGTTTAAAAGCACTTAAAGTGTATTGAAACGAATGTAGCTTATACATTTCAAATTCTTAAATTAAACAAAACAGAAGATATATTTGTTTATTTTCTGATGCAAAATTATCAAGAGAACGTTACAATCCTTTTTTTGCATTCAAATGATTTAATTTCCCAACGGAGAATCCATTAATTAAATTATATTGTTAGACATTTTTTGAATATAGGTTTGCAAAGTTGCAACATAATATGTATCTCAAATTTTAAATAAATGATTTGTCTAAATAAATTGGTTCATATCATCTATATTGTTGTAAACAGTAATGAAGTGTACATCAACGGAAATTAAATGTTTTCGTTATACAAGCAATGATGATATATTTGTAAAATATGGCGTAAAAAGTGAGCATCGACCTAAAGGGTTTTTAGATATTTGTTTGTATTAATTCAAAGATTTCCTAAATATAACTAAAATGTGATACGGAGAAAGAAATGGTGAAATAATAAATTTTCCGAAAAACATACTAAACATGATTTTTTGTATTAAACCAGCAGCATCCATTTTGAAAAGAAATACACAGTTTCCATACATCATCATATGATCATTTAATCCTTGTTTTCATTATTCAGTGTACAAGAAACACTAGAGTTACCTTGATGACTATCTTTATGTATTTGATGAAATATATATTTTTTGAAGCATTTATTTTAGAAAACTTTTGTATATATTAGTGCATTTAAAAATTATCCACCTTGCCATTCATATATTCTCCGATGAGTAAATACTTTATTAGTTAGTTCAGACAATTATCCAACCTTTCTGATTAATATCAATAGTCATAAAAACAGTCCTCGAACAGTTAAAAATAATAAACAACTACTAAATTCGTTCAAATTAAAGATATATGCACTTAAATATTCACATAAACTATAAAAAAGTGTATTAAATTAAAATTAACATTTAATCAATATTATTATATATATTATTAATTCTCGATCATTGTAAAATAATCAATCACAAAAAAATGAAGATTCCCCAAAATTTTAAAGTCAACCATTAATATTGCTCTAAAGTAAGTAATAGACATAATAAAAAGGAATTTAAATAAAATACAAATTATTTTTAAGCGAAGTTGTTAATTTTGTTAATTTTATTTCGTTCCTTAACACTTTAAACGAAAAAAGGAAATTGAAAATTGGTCAGTTGTAATTAAGGTCAGCGCTTCTAGACGAAATTAACATCTTTTAAGATTAATCAACGACAGACTTTTGCTATAATTTATTAATGCCTCGTTTGATATTTATTCATTTCATCGAGAAAAATTGTAAGTTATTTTGTTCATAATAAACGACATAAGAGGGATATTATACATACACGCCTATATGATAAAAAGTATAAAGAAATGAGAGTGTGGGAATGGCATTTACAAGGTTTAGATAGACATCTTCAAGAGGAAGTTTATCTTCGAGCAAAACAGCACTTATAAGTACACACATGCAAAGAGAGATAAGGTATCAAGATAATACAAGAGTTCATGATTTGGATAGATTATAATCATGAACGATTGATTTTATGTCATGGGACAGTATTTGAATGTGTGACACAAAAGTAATTTAACTAATTTCTATATGATAAGTTATCTAGTTTTTAATTTACTTATTTTGACTTATAATGATATTTGTTTTAAATAATATTTCTTAAATATTAAGAAAATAGATTGTCAATAAGTTTTATGTATAAATGTGTATTTTAACAATATACATATTTATGAAATCGTAATAATTCATAATTATCCCAAAAATGAAATGACTTTTCTAACAAGTTTGGATTATAAGCCATAAAATAAGATTAGTTATTTAAAGTTTCTTTCTTTATGATGGTAAATTGAAGTTATTTATTGGAGGTTTTATAATAACCAGTATTTGCTTTGATTTTTTAACTAATGTCGTAAGTTGTAAACATATTTTGCATTAATAGATGTGTGTATAAGACTTGGTAATATTTCAAATTTTTATTGAAATACACCATTTTATGCTATTTCTTGAACTACGAATGGTTTCTTTTAAACGAAATGTTAGCCCATGTATTATATTGTACCAAACTTAAACCAAAAAAGTATTGAATAGTATTTCTTTCATAAACTACAGTCAAACTTATTGTAGCGCAATTCTTTCGGGGCAATGACTTTAGAGGTTCAGTAGGTATCTGAAAATACATTGAGAGGTAAATGCATTGAGAGGTATCCAATTAATGTTTTAAATACTATATTTTTGTTATATTGGTTATTTATTTATTTTGCGTGAATAATAATCGCGCACATTAGTGAAATAGGTAACTATGAATTTCACAAAAATCATGGAAATTTCACACATATCGTTTATCTACAACGTTTTGAAGATATAACAAATTATTCTCTTTTACTTTTCAATTGCTCAAATATAAATTACCTTTTCTTTATTATTCTTAAGAAAGTTGTCTCAAGGTTTGACTTAAAAAACGGTATTGCATTTATATTTGAAATGGATATAACTAAAAATAGTAGAAATGATATTATGTCATATCTCGCTTCGAACATTCCAAAAATAAAGTCATTTAAAAAACAGACTAACTATTTTTTTTTTATTTTGTTATTTCAGATTTACGTTTGTTAAGTATTAAACAATCTACTTTCTACAAACAAATATGCATCTTAAAGGGCTTTAATAATCATATATATATAAGTTTGAAAATCAACCTAAAGAGTAAATTATACAATCAAACTCAATATAGAAGTCAATCAGTAATATCCGTAGAATTTCTAACAGTATCTAAAATTACTAATCTTTACAAAATGTCCTAATTATTTTTCACAAAAAAAACATAATTTATTAATCTTTCAAAAATTTAAAAAGCTTTTTTTAAATTATGCACATAATGATGCACATATATAGTCTTTATTCCATGAATATCATGGATAACACTTACTATTATTTCTAAAATAAATCTAAAAACCCACTAATGTCAGTATTTATCATAAACTGAAGAAAAACCCAGAGTAACATACATATATACGGAGACATTTCGGTTAGTCTTTACTAACCTTATCAATAAAAATATTCCTTTATTTTTATTTTCATCGATAATTGTCAGTAGAGACTGACCGAAAAGTCTAAGTATATTCATTATTATTTTTACTTTGGGTTTTTTCTTAACATAATTTCAAAATATGCAACACATTTATATTATGTTTTGATATTTAATAATTTAGTATAATTAATATAGTAAAAGTAAGAACCTGTTTAAAAGCAGAAACTTTGATATCACTTCATTTATAATTTAAACATTGTTGTTGATAAATAGAAAAAATTAAATTAATCATTTCTTTCATTAGACTTTTAAAATAATTTGAATATCTTTTGGTATTTGAAATATATCGACTTTTAGGCGTAAGTAATACAAAAGAAATTAAAATATAGAAGAAATACGTTTAACAAAATAGTCGTTTTCAAAAGAAATACATATTTCAATTTAGATTTATAGTTAAAAAAATATATATCTACGAATAATAGTATTCATCGTTTCCCATAGCAAGACTAAAACGTACATTTTAACATGAAAAGATTACAAAACTACATTGAACTCATTTTCGAAAAGAGATTCATCCTATACTTCGCCAATGGTCTACGGTTAAGACTTAAATCACTATATTTCGAAATAAATCTAAAATTTTAGGAAACAGCACACTTTAAAAACATGGCTGCTCTTTTAATCATTATTTTATGACTTATTTCCTGGAATATTACTTCACGGTTTCCACCGACATAAGTTGAACTCCTCCATTAATTCAAAAATATATTTCACATAAATTGGAGCACAGAAGGGAGCAGTTTAGAATACTCCTACTTCTTGTTTATAGCAATATTGCTGTGGTACTTTAGTGTGTTTTAATAGGTATCCTATTTTCGTATTCTGCTTAGATTGAGTCATTCGCTTGTTAGAACTGCAATTAATACATACTCGTATACTTCAAATCTTGTGCAAGAAACTAAAAACTTACTTTGAAGTAGATTCAGTAGTTTACGTTTCAATGACAGAGTATGTTTCCTACCTACATCCGTTCAACGTTTCCGACCTATACCATCGTGTTTTATGTTAAGTAGAACTGCCGTTTCCCTTCATAAAAATCACACACAAAACCCTCTTATAAGGCTCGTAATATAAAAGAATCCAGGCCATACATATGTGTGAGAATAATATTCATGCTTAACTTGCGATTGTAATTGCTTACACTATAGCATAATAATATTATTTTATGTAAAAGAAGATCAATAATTATCGCATCTCTGAAATTCCTTTCAGTTTGCGTGTTGGCTATATATACACAGATACTCTTCATTCTGTTTTTAAAATGTAATTCAACAGTACCATCAATAATATTTCACTCTTAAAATACTATAATAATTCTCGCTATTTAGAATAAAAAATTCTATACTGTTCTACTATTACACATTAGATTTTGTAATAAATCTCAAATTTATTTTTAATCTACTGCTTTTTAATCTGTATTTTTAACTAATATTTCCAGTATTGTTAAGATATATACACATAACTATGTAACCTTTCGATACTTCTTTCGTCTTTAAACTTTTTATGAATACGAAATTGTCTACAATAATACAACAATATAACAACGAAACATTGTAGGTATTATCCCGTTTTTATTCGTTTACTGTACAGTTATAAAAAAAACCACCATATAAATAGACCCATAGGAATCCTTAATGGAACTTTGATAGAGCTTCTCTTTAATAAAATTTCTCATATTCTACATAATATTCTAGGCATAATATAATATTCTTTTATCATTACTAATACCGCTATATTGTTTAAGGGAATTTTGCTAATGTAAAACAACATACATAAAAACGCATATAACTTATTCGAAGTAAAAGTATATATGTATATGTATATCAACGACTATATATAAAATCAATTCGAGAAAATAGTAGAATTTATTTTCTTATGAAGTTAATGACAGACTATAGTGTATATTCCAAATTTAATTTTATCTTTCACCGGCGATTTTTTAGCAACCGATAACTCATTTATATATATAAATCTTTGTATGTATGTATCTTCGATTTCTCTCGATATTGTGGGTAATGATAGAGAGTCTAGAAGAGACAAATCCAACGAGTGTGGTAAAAAGCTATAGCCGCACTTACTAACTGCTACAGCTAATAAAAAGTTCACTCGTATTATACATATAAAAGTATTCCTTCCTCAATCTTCCACACAAATCCAGTAGAAATTGGAAATGGAGATTTTCCGCAACTATATTTGCGGAAAATGGTTCTAGATATTGGTGAGAAGAGGAGTGGGGTGGAAGATATCAAAATTAGTATAAAAGCAGGAATTTTAAGATGACATAAGAAAAAGAACGAGCAAAGGTTCAATCGAGTAATCTGCCCCAGTGCTTTCAAATGGACTGCTTAAAATGAATCAAAGAAGACATTTTCCAGATATTTTAAGGATGAGAATGGGAGGGGGGGGGATAGAAAAGGATAGAAGAACGTACCAGTGTGGGGAAGAGCGTTTCGAGTTGATAGTTGGGTCAAAATGACGAGCATAACGAAGAGAAGGATTCGATAGAAGAGAAGACGAGGGCCACATCCTGGGAGTTGGGTGGCGATCATCTTGTCAAGAAGAGATGGAGGAGAACAGAAAGATAAAAGAAGTTGCAGCAGTCAACCAAGGCAGAGAAGAAGGCTAGGATTCTTCGTCGTCGTTGTCGTCGTCGTCGTATCTTCCTACCTGTAATATTGTTGTCGCTTTGCCCTTTCCTGGGTAGTTGCTAGAGTCTTTCCGTTGTGGCCGTTGTACAGCTGTGGTTTGTGAGGAAGAGAGGAGAGAGATGTGAAAAGGTGTTGTATGTATGTAATATTTACATCAAATATACATTTAGATTGATATTTATATGAATACTTTTAATAAGATTATATATTTTCATACTAAAATGAACTGTCGAGAAAAAAATTAAGTCGTATATATTAATTTATAAATATATATACTTATACGGAATTCGAACTTTTAAAAATAATTGTAATTTAAATGATGTGTGAAGTAAGAATATGAATATTTCCCTAATTTCTTGTTTTGTTTTATTCTTATATTTAGCTAACTTTATTTCACAGTCTTTTTGTTTTATAATAGGACTTATTATGCGTAAAGTATTCAGTTTATATAAAATGATTAACATAAAGAGGTACATATGTAGATAGAAACAACTAAGATTATATGTATCAATTCCTTGTAAAATTACGCATTTCATATTTGAAATGGATACTAAAATAACTATAGCAGATAATTATAGCTTTGGCATATCTGCATAATATTTAACGAGTAAAGTAGAAATAGTAAATGCTTTGGAATAATACATATATGATGTCTTGCACTTTTGCAAAAACCTATTTTAATTAACTGTATTAATTAGAAAGTTATACTATTAGTGCTTAATTAGATTTATAAATACATCTCCAGACACTTTTAACCATAGAGTAATAATACCAAGAGAGTTCACTTAGCGCATTTGTACGTATACATCTATCAAAATTTACAAACTAGGTAATTCGACATGTAGATTTCGAATTTAATTTAAAAAATGCTTTAAAAAATTGCCTCCTGATTTAAGGTAACATACTACTTTATTCCCATGAAAAGTGTTGAGTAGTATATTAATAATAAAAATCCATTTTCAATAAAATTTAAATAAGTCATTCAATCAAAACGAAAATAGTTAAATTAGTTATATTTAATAGCACGTGCTATAAAGTAGTGATAATAACGTCATATAAAACCATAAATGTTTTTAGAATGAAGGCTTACTCTTTTAATTCAAGAGGAAAATCAACCATTTTGAAACTGCACCAAAAATATCAAATGTGCGTCAGAATGTCAACTACAATAATATGTAATTTATAGAAGTATAGCTTAAATAATAATAAAGTTTTTCGATAGCAGCAAATAACAAGTAAATTACCATAGAAATGGATTATATTTTGTTTAACTCTACGGTAGGAAGAGAAAGAGGGCTATTTATATCTATGTAAATTACCATCGCATTGGTGAGAATATAAAATGGCGAACTTTGATTATTTAAACAAACATATTTACGCTTTTTTGACTGAGTGAACACTCTTGGTATTAGTACTCTATGCTTTTAACGGTCATATTTAAAAAATACGTATATATATTACATTTTTGCATGCAATAGTTTTATGATAAAGCTATATACAACATAAATTATTGATAGCTGTTAAATAAATAGGCTCTACATATTAATCAATGTAATCCACCTCTCAGTCAAACGTTAGTAAATTATTGCTACAAATATTTAATTGTACTCACTTTGTATACCTAACTTTAATAATAATTGTATACTCACTATTTGTTAACTATACGTATATATGTATATTATATACCTGCATATAATTTAATATAAATTTACTATGCCTGATATTGTGTATTGCAATGAACAAAACATGTCGCTATTATGTAATAATCTTTTTTTTCTTTTTTTGTAATTGTTGTTTGTTATTAAAATAGTAATAGAAATCAGATTCTTGAAAAATGAGGAGTTATTTCCAGGAGGTTACGAAATAGTAACTTCGCTACCTCTGACGAATATAGAAAATACTGTATTATAATTTAAAATACCTACGATAAACTTAAAAAACACATTAATGCATTATTATTCGACAAATTTCTAATTATATATTTGTAGTTTATTAGGAAATCGAAATTGAAAATGAAATCACTGCAATATAATGTGACAATGGATGAGTGATCAAAGGCAAAATTTGCTCATCCAAATATTCGAATTTTTAGATCTAAATGTCGAATTCTACTTTCCTACATTTTGCTTTCAAAATAAGATCGTATGTTCGAAATTATTGGGAAGAAGTGAGAGAGAATAAAGACAAATATTTATTATACAAAGATGAGGATGCAGATTGTATATTCGGTATATTAAGTGTGGGAGAGGCAGCAGTACAAGGGATTTGAAATGACAATTAGCTAGACTCTTGTCATAAATCATTTCTCACTGATAAACATTATATTAATGAACCCCAAACCTAACCCAGTCCTATCCTATATCTTAATACATTCAATGTGTAATAAAGAACTAACGAGACGTATAGCCCTGAGACTAAATCTTTCAGACTATTTGGACGTCTCCAAAATTCATATTATACACGCATTATTCGCCTTCATGTTGTACTCAATGTTTTCATTATTGGACTACCGTTGTAGAGAATTACCATATATAGATACACATATCTGGCTTTCAAAATACTGCAGAAAAGATTAAAATTTTACAAATTGTATGTAAATTCAACTTTAGATAACTTTATTACATTCAGTTATATATTTGTTCTTATTATTATTCTCGTTTTCTTCTTATATTATAAGCTAATTTGGTGGTTATACAATAACTCAGAATGTTTCGGGAATATTTGATTTACTTTCTTACTTAGTTGTTACATTACACAGAGTCTGTTACTTACTGACAGAGGTAAGATATATTGGCTAAGTCTGACTTTGCAAAATGTGAGTTATTATAGGTAGAGTTTAGTTTCAAATTAAATGTGGTATACTGCATAAGGTGATAAATCAGTACAAAAATATTTGAGCTTATCATAATTTATTAATTTATCTTACAGATGTTACTTATTTCCTAAAACGTCTAAAACTAATATTTTTATAATAGTACAATAGATATCAATAGAACAAGACTATAAAGCTCAAAGCATTGATTCTATGCATATATGTATTTTAAATTAAATCGTACGCATGCTGTATTATACGTTACTTCTGATTACAATATTCAACTTTTAAAAAAATCAAGAGAAATAATTCCTTACATTTCCAATGTACTTCAATAATTATTTATTAAATGTGTCAAATGCTACGTCAGAATATTTTAATGCTTAGCGATACTGTTTATCTTTCAAAATGTTCATCATATTTTCATCAACATGTATGAATACATATAATTCACATTAATAAAGTTAATTTTCTTGCAAGAAACACCATTGCAAACGCAAGCAGATAGTTTACTTACCATTTCATTTATACAATATTATAAATTTTACATAAATTGCTATGTAGTTTAGTCAAGGTAATGAATATAAAATGTTAATATATAGCTACATTATACGTGCATTATCTGTTGTTTGATTGTTTTAATTATAAATTTATTTAATCATATATACAATATACAAATATTATTTTTATATTTTATCAATATTATCAACAAAAAAATTCTATAAACTTCATTAAATGTTATAGGAATTTAAAAATACTTTTTTTTGTTAAACATTTAAATATCTATTGCTCATTTTCATAATTGAAACAGTTTTCATAAACTCAAAAAAGAAAAACTCATCATAGATAAAACCATTTACTTATGTCTCAAAGAAAAACTATTTTATCTGAATTATTAATTTCAACAGAACATTTGAGAAAAGTTAATAAATTTTTATATATTACGCTTGATTTATATTTTATAATTTACAATTTTATAACCAACATACATAGAAAGTTTTAGCTCTAAAGACTCCAAAAAATGTAAAAAGAGTACATTTTATTTTAAAAAAGCTGCCATATACCAGATATTCACAATAGATTGGGAGAAGTAGTTTATAAAACTGAGTAATTCAAACACTTTTTAAAACAGATTAAATTATATTTACAAAGAAATACCGTACTATGTACATACATATGCATCATAGTAAAGTATTATAGTTAAGATTCAGTTTCACATACCCACAGTCAGAATTATGCTTTTGTTTTATGATTCTAAGTTTTCTGTACTTTTTATTCTGCACATCATCTTGTTACTTGAAGAGGCGTAACAAAACTTAAGTTTTATGCTATTGACTTCATTAAGAGTCAAAGTTAACTAATTAATAATCTACTAACGAATATTTAAGCTGGTTTATTTGTTATACGCTACATTATATAATGAAATATGTGCAAAATATATTCTGAAAAACTATACATATCAATGAAATAAATTATACTGTTTCTGATTTTTTCATTTTTACTAAGCATATTTGTAGTTTCAATTTTAGGTATACTATTCAAATAAGTTAAAGAAAACTTCTTTACTATAATTAAAGTTTTACAGAATGTTTGCAATTTAAAAACGTGTGTTAATCAATTCTAATGAATCAATTCTAAAATTTAACGTTTGTAATGCCTGAATTATTTTATGTCGGTGCCAAATCGGTGCAATTATGATAAATTTTATTTACATTCAGATTTTCAAATATTTCCATATTTAGAATTATCTTGTGATAATATTTTTATAATATAAGAAATTTTAAATTATGATTGAATTTAAATCTTAACAAATTTTAATAATCTCGAGTGAAAGAATTTTATTTTCTTCAATCAAAATATATTATAAAGAATAAAAAATAATATTTTACTGTTTTTCATAACTTGAATGTTAATTAAAATAAATTTAAATCATAAATTGTTAATTTCATGGCCTGTAAATCGGTTAAATATTTATACATGTTATTCGTTATACAATATATCAAAATACTTTTTAACTCAAGTCTGATATTAAATTATAATATGTAATTACTGGAATAACTCTTCAAATATATATAAAATATCGCTTTATTATTACATTATTAATTTTAGTGTTAACACAGGCAATATAGAAGAAAAGGGAGTTATATATGAAACAATTGCTCAGACAAACATGTTAAAAATATTAGAGTAGTCTGAATAATATTGCTAATTTTATATAATTTTTTTTATATAGAATATGAGTATTTAATACAAATTATATGAAATACATGCTATAAAACACCTTAACGACATCGACACAGTAAAATACGATACATACATGGCTTTTTTATATAATTATAAATTATAAACACCCATCCATGTACTACTACATTTATTTTATTAAAAGCTAAAGTAAATATAAAATATGCTACAAATGGACACATACACTTTACTGAAATCCGGAATATATGTGCACTCGAAATATAACCTTTATTAAAATATAACTTTTATTACATTAATCGCGAAGATATAACCACACGAACCGCTCAAATTGGATCATTTCAACATTAATTGCACGTGCTGATCTAAAGCCTTAGTTCCTATAAATTTGATATAATATAAACCACGCTTATAGTGTTGGTCTGTCTATCATCATTTGCATATAAATATCTCCGTTCTAAGGTCTGATATCACAGGTTGCTAACTACTAAGCCGAATAGCAAGGGATCAATAGATATATTGGAAGAATTTATTAACTAGGTAGGTATATATCCATTCATTCCACCAAGCAATTACTTCAATTTAGGCAGTCAACCTTGGCAGGAAGATACGATAACGTAACCCCAGCTTTTATGCTGAATCGATAAATGCTAGAATTATATTCAACTTTGTGTAACGTGCACCAATTTCATACTAACATAAATATTGTTCTCTCTAAATATGAATTATGGAGGCCAACTTATTATAAATCCCACTTTTTGAATCTTGGAGAAGGCAGTAATTGCCTTTTATTGTCAATTTGTATCATACGAGATAACTAGATTATATGTGTCTGTAAAATTATGACATGTTGAGTTAGATAATACAGTTAGAAAATGAAATTATTTAGTAGGAACTGTGTATAAAGTTATGGAAAAATATAGATTTATGGACACAACTGTTTGTATATAAGAAAATGAAGAGGACATTCATTAATTTTAAATGTTTTAAATTTAAAAACACTCATTGTAAATTATAAGAATTGGTTGGTTTAATAATATATTTTATTTGGAAAACAATTATTAGCATACATTATTACCTTTATATATATTGTGCATCATCTCGCAAGTTGTTTATGTTTGAGCATTTTTTAATTAATCATTATATTATTCATGTGTTGAGTGATAACTCAGAAAATTTAGTAAAATGTTTTGGTGGATTGTAAACAGGTTTCCAAGCAACTTGTATTATGCACAGACTTGTATCTAGTGATAATTTTTTTACAGCAAACTTAATGAATGTCTCATATTTATTCAGAGGTCATTATGGGACTACCTATATATATTTACTGATATGTTTATAAGCCATTTATAACATTTATTTAATTTATTATCACATGGTTAATGTATTTCAATTTCTATTCTCATACATAAAAATATTCAAAGTTTTCACATGTACTATTTTTTTTTCTTCTGTAAAATCTTTGTGACAAAGGATTACGCTATATATGTTTAAATTACTATTTAAGAATCATCTTCTAAAGATACTTTTGGGTTTAAGACATTTGAATAAAAGTAAATATGAATTGGCCTATTTTATTATCTATTATTTATCTATCTAAATTATCACTTTGATATTAGAAATAGAGAAAAGTTTTAACTGAAAAATAATCCAATTTGTTATCAAGTGTTATAAAGGACGATTTTGAACTTCAATTTGAATCTGCTTAAAATGCAATACAATCTTTTGTATTCGCAGTATAATCTTAAATTTAAGTACGGTTTGCTATACTCTTTCAGTGCTCTTAATATGTAATTTGGCATGGAATAATTTTACATTGTACATGCAAACTATAACTTAATCTTTAATTCTACCAATTTGTATGGTATACATTTGGATTATTGTAAAGAAATATTTCAAAAATAAATCTTAACTTTAATATTTTTTATCCACTCAATTCATAATATATAATAATATAATCTTTTTGTTTATTAGTAAAATGTATTTTTATTTGCAGAACACTGCATTTACATGATTTGATAAATTTAAACCAACGTGATTATTACAAACTGACCAAAGGGATTGTTTTTATAATAGAGATACTTTTTAAATTTCTTACATACATATATACTCATGCATGACTAGTTTCATAAAATTCTTCTTTAAGCTGAAGTATTAAGTATAAACCGAATATAATTAACTTAAGGGAAAGTTAATATATATGAACATACCAGTATATGTAGCCCACTAAATCCAAAGTGCACCAATAACTTCTGAGCCACATTCTTTGAATTATTTATGAAATAGTCAACTCATATGTTTCTATATATCGAGGATATCTGCGAATGTATGTGTTTTCTAAATTATCACTACCTTATGGTGCATGTCAGTCACTTTTAGAATTTTTATTAACAGAAAGTTGCTGGAGTGACTTAAATACAGAAAGCATCACTCCTAACTCATAACTCTTGGGACGACTAAAATCTTTTTTTATACATTTCAGTCTGTCCACTAAGCTTATACTTCTGAAAGTATCTAAATCAAGCATAAATCGATACCTATTCAATGCGGTCAAAAATATTTCAAACGCGCACTACATTTAATTAATGTGACACACAATTGAACTTGACTTATATTCTTGTCCGTTTCTTGAAACAACACGAGAATTTTAATTGCGTGTCAGGTTTCCAACATGAAGACATTTATAGCTTCAGGCTCCATGGTGGTCAACTCAATAATAAAACTGGGTGTCAACATTTAGTGCGCACTATCGTATATAGTTAGTCTCTTTTTAAAATTGTTCATCGCTTTTATTATACTGCATGGCTTTGTCTAGTGAAATAAACTTTAGTATATATTTCAAAATATTAAATGTTATACACATATTTCAATAAAAAATAGTACAAACATATGTAATACAATGGATTACATAATGCATCAAACGATATATATGTATGTAGAAAAGATAAATTCTCAAGACGACTATAAATAGATTTCGCAGTGAATTTCATTAAGCTTCAGTTTGGGGCATAAAATATAACTACATATAAATAAATCAAAATAAGAGGCAAAATGTCTGTGTAAAAATTATATTTTCTCACAGAAGATGAAAATCATTATTCATCATTTTAATCATAAATAAAACATATTTTAATGATGTCTTTAAAAATAATTAGTTATAATAAATAGACCATAATAAGAATTATGAAAATTATATTTTCTTACAGAAAATGAAAATCATTAATCATTATTTAAAACATAAATAAAACATATTTTAATGATGTCTTTAAAAATTAGTTAATATAAATATACATTAAAAAAAAATTTAATTTTTAATTTAATTTATCTAAAAATTTATAATTAATGTTACTAATTATTAATATATTTATTCTTATTATAATCTGATATAATTGATATATCGGAATAGTCGTAATTATTCTTGATTGTAATTAAACCAATTTTGTATCTAACAAAAAAATCAGTGGCTTGTATCAGGCTTTATCCGCATTAAATCTGAAACAAATTTTCGGATATATGCAAAACCATCCATCTATTCTATTCAAGTGTTAACTATATGTGCATGTAAATATCTTCAACTATTTATAAATCAGTGAAATGTATGTATGTATATTTGGATGTGCTTGTATTATCTCGATTTACTTTTTTACGATTTTTTATTTAGTTTGCTGAATGTCTGATATAGACGGAGTTTGGTCATATTCCAAATGGTAAAGCATTCGAGAATGTAATGACGGTGCTATATTGTTATTATTATTATTTTCTGTTTCAATATAAAATATGTAATTTTTGCAATGCAAGGTTTCTAAATACTATACACAAAAATGGCCCACAAATAATAGTACTCTGAATAGAGAAAAGGAATATCATTAAATAGTCCAATGAAAAGCTATACCCTTGTCTTTTTTGTGTCACGAGACACGTAAATAAGAAACATACAACTGAGGACCATTTTAATTTTGCTCTTTTGACAAGCATCTAGTATAATTCTGAAACTATTCGCATCTAGATAATAAATATACATATATATATAACCGATTCAATATATTTGGTTTTGAATTGCGACAGCATTCGTTTACAAAAATATCTGTTATGTTATCATGTCCTGCAAAATAAGTAAATAAATAGATATAACAGATTCTTATTCAGTTGCACTGCTGTGTCACTAATATAAGAATGTCACATGCAGAGCCTGTTTATCACCTCGATTGTTCCGAGATAACGGGATTTTTTTATTTAATACAAAAATTGACAGCATATGTTTAAGCATTAAGCTTTACGAGTAATATATCACGAAGAATGAAAAAAATTAAATGTATTACTATAATAGTGTATTACATTTAAAATGTATATTTACGCATACATAAATATTTATGTTGACGCAATATAATCTGTAGATTATAATCCACTGAATAATAATCGCATTTTCCGAGTAAATACGCGGACACTGACAACAAAATACTACAATATAGGTATATGTATGTTTAAGAATTAAGAATTACGTATGTTTGTGTATCCACTCGGAAAATGCGATTATTATTCAGTGCGTAGGTATATTGATATATTACAATACGTCATACAAATAACTGTATTATAACCAATATTTAATAATATATAGCAATTAGAACAACAAATAGAACCAATAGAATATAATAATTAATATTTATACTATAATAGTACCTATAATAGGTACCTGTTATACCTAGTTTATAATAGTTTATAATTATTTGATATATGTAGTTAATATAACAATTAATGAATATTGCACTAAAAAGAACTTTTCATTTAATCACTCTAAAAGTAGAAAACCAATTATTAATCGCAAATCAAAAATGAAAATTTAGCAAAAAAAGCCTGTAGATATATCCTTAATTAATCAATTTGCCTGTAGTTGGGATATATTTTTCCGGCCAAATATTTACATCACAGATTTCTATGTGATTTACTGATTACAAAAGCATGCCAATTATTCGATATTAGCCTAGAATAATCAATATTTAGTATCAGATTTGATTAATTATCGATTTAAGTTTCCCCTGATAACTACAGAATTCTCGATCTACCACCAGGGCCAGGGGTAATATGTGATGTTATATAATAATACATTTATTATTAATTAATTCATTAATTAATTCATATTTATTAATATAATTTATTATATATAATTTATTTTTATTTTTATTATTTATTATTATCTATTTATATTTATTTATTTATAATTAATTATATTAATAATATTATTATTATTAAAATAATATATAATATTATAATATAATATGTGATAATATATGATAATCAATATAGGTGAGCCGGTTGGGAGTTTTTACGAATAATTTCAAATTTTTTGAACCTATTAGCCACTGATTACAGCCATCCGATATTGTTACCTTGATATTATAATGGTAGTACTAAAATTTAAACGATACAATTTTCATCGAAAAAGCCAGCCAGCCATCCACCCTTCCTTTCTTTTTGAACTTTAATGATAAAGAAATTGAAGGCATTACAGTAGAGTAGGCCGGGGTCAATTCTTCATATTAAGGCTAATTATTTACAAAATATTAAATAAATTAATACTTTCAGAGATAGTTAATACAATATCTATTATTTTTAAATTGGTTTTCTATTATCTATTTTTGTTTAAATACTATCGTAAATATAATCTTGTGTGAAATTTAAAAAATCAAATATTCACGTGACATTTTATTAAATTTTTTTTCAATTCTTATAGGATTATTTTTCATCACTTCAAGTCAAATTCAAGTGAGTAAAATATATGTTTAATTTGTTGTTATATCCTTTTATAGATATTCTAATGTTAAAAGCCGTTGTTTAATTGAGAATGGTACGTATATTGACACATTAAAAAATATAGGTAATATGGAGTCAATCAGTCATATTATTTTCTTAGAGTTACCTTTTATTTAAAAATATATTTGTGATTGTTAATATACATATTATATTACCTATACATCATATACCCCACTATCATTTCAGGATGCCACGAAACAGAGGTCAAGGAAAAATAACAAATATGACATGAATCTTCTAACAACAGTCGTGAAAGCAGTGGCGGAAGGTATGAAGTGTCCCAAGTTGCTTAAGATTATGGTGTTCCCAAGTCACACAAGTTTAGAAGTTCTGACATTTGCTGTCGAACATAACATCAAAATGATTTGTATTCTACCTCACACAAGTCACCGCGTTTACAGCCACTAGATACCCATTGGAATGGACCCCTCAAATAGCTTTGGGTAACATTAATTCGAGATAATTTACGAGGCAATGGTGTTGTTCGAATTAATCGATTTTGATTTCTTAAAAGTTGTTGAATCAGGCCTGGGACGTCATGATAGAAGAAAGAGATATAATTATAAATGGATTCCAACACTGCAGCATCTACCTAGTGAAAAGTCTTGTCATGACAAATAAATATGGATTGAACAAATCATTTCAGAAAGCTGAAGAGCTCGAAGACACCTCTGTTATTGTAAGACGCAGAAAAAATAGTCGAGAAGATAATTTTACCGAATTAAAAAAAATTGCATCGCTGGCTCACAAACGTTCTAACATATCAAATATCAATACTCTACAAAATGTGGAACCTGTTGAGAGCAAATCGGCACGTTATAAAGTGGTTAAATGGACAAGGCCTTCAAAAGTAACACAAAACAAAAAGACAAAGCTACAACAAAATAAAGTTACAAGAAAACCGCTTCCTACAAAAATAAAACTTCCTGCTTGGATGGCAACAAGTTGACTTCCAGTGGGGATTACATTCCATCAACATCTAAAGGTGCATTTTGCAACTCCTGCCGGCAACCATGGATTTCTAATTCAACGCTGAATTTTATAAGTGCATTAGATGTGGGAAATGGTGCTATGAGGATTATTTCGAAGTAGAGCGTTGCAGTAGACTGCATTTATTGATTATTTCTCATTAAAGGAATTCTACCTATTGTGCTTTTTTGTATTTAATCACTTCATGTATTGACAGGAATTGTTACTACTCTAATCGTTGCATTTATCTACTATATCTTTAGTAGTAGGGTAGGTAGATCTCGACTTCAGGGGGGGAGGGAGAGGGGGGTGTCTCTTAACCAAGGGGGGGACCTTCACACCTCTCAACCAATCAGAATCGAGACAAGGCTCTAGCCAATGAGACGGCTGTATAAGTATACAAGGGTCGCGCACGTTCGTTTTCGTTTGAAAGAGACGTGCGTGCCATAAATACATTATTACCCTGTAAGTGACGGTAGAAGGTTGTGCTCCGCTCCACTATGCAACGTCAATGAGAAGGCTGTAACAGTATATAAGAGACGCGCGCGTTCGTTTTCATAATGCGAAAAATGTCCTAAAGATATGCTAAACTCCCAAATGAATTCTTAAAAGTATGCTTAGAGTTCCTTACCGGTATGCTAAAAATACGCTAAACTCCTAAATGAATCCCTTAATGTATGCTAAGAGTTCCCTACCAATATGCTAAAAATGTCCTAAAGATATGCTAAACTCCTAAATGAATCCCTTAATGTATGCTAAGAGTTCCCTACCGGTA